>CM034356.1:39468860-39509943 GCA_019925275.1 Mytilus edulis | reverse complement strand
ATTTTGGATTATTACCAGACTTGGATGAAGCTTCTTACTATCAAAAGATGGTATCAAGAGTATTACTTTTATTGTTTTTTTCCCGCAGTTTTATTGAGTTTGCAGAAACCTTACAATTTTTGTTTGTTATTAGGTAAAAAATGGGACAGAGATGATCCAGCTGAACAGATAATGAGTAAGAAAATATATTTAAAAGAAATATTTACAGAGGCAAATTTAGAGGGTCCAGGCCCCCCCCCCCCTTTTTCCTGAGAAAACCTTGTTTGGTTATATAGGGAATCACTTAGGCATGACAGGAGTGGGTCCCCTCTTATGCAGTCAGTGAGCCCCACTTAATTTCTGGATCCGCCACTGTTTGATACTAAAATGAGTCCTATATATGTGTTGTCAATTCATTATTTTTCTTGGAATACAAAATTTTGGTGGATTTGGTGTGTATATGTGAAATCTGGATTCTAACACCCCTTTAACTGACTCATAATGTAGCCATGTGTGGAAAAAAAAATCATATCAAGATGTACATAACATTGGAGCAAAATAAATTGTAAATGTGTAGAAAAAGATAGTTCCTTACATTTTCTATTTTTATTTCATTAAAAAAGCCATAGGCAAATGTTATAAAAAGAATTAACTCATGAAAGAATTCAAATACTGAAAAATATTCATCTCCTGACCCAACAACACTGATAATTAATTCATGCACTTCTTGAATTTTTTGTGTTTTTCGATCACTCATTGAATGTTTATCTCTATTTTAATTCTTGTATTAATTATTCTATAAGTGACATTGTAATTGGCTGTTTCAGATTCTGAAGAATCATTGGTAATTTCATTGTTTGTACCCCAAAATGAAAATAACGTTATGTCATTGGTTGAATTTCCATTGTTTATGACATTTTTAACCAATCACGACGTTTTGGTGTACACTTTTGAAAATATTACCCTGGAAGCATTAGATTCTGAAACGGCCAATTACTGGGTGCTGAGAAGTTCATGCAGGTACTGCTATATCATTAGCCTGTCAACACTGAGATTGTGAGTTTCTAGCCTAGCATGTGGTCGGTCTAAATAACTACTTTTCTGACAGATGGTAGTGATTCTCTAGGCACTCTGGTTTTATCCTTCAATAAAAACTTACCTAAAAAACCCATCAGTGCTGAATGTGGCTTTAAACACCAATAAATTACTCAAATATTATTGGGAATATCAATAAAACTTAAAGTAGAATCAATTATCTAAAATTAATAGTAGAATCAATTACTGTAAATTCAGAAATTATTGCGTGCATTTATTATTGCGATTTTGTCAGTTATGGTGGTACCCAAAACTTTCCCTAAAATTAATTTGGCTCATTTAATTTTCATAAAATTTTGACAATGTATTTAATTTGACCCTTTAACAAAAAATTTTAAAAAATTCAAAAATTTTGAACCAACCGTTTTGTCAGAAAAAATACACTGGTTATATAGCAGTTCGACAAACACCAATTTTTATAATTGAGAAGCTTAATATTCCCTTTACAACACAACGTAATTAAAACGTTTAGCTGACTTTACAGAGTTATCTCCCTATGATTTTGAGAAAAACCCTGTTAAATTCATATAAAATATTTAAAAATGCGAGCTTAAATTATTGCGTTTACATCTTTTGTCGCATTTTTCGCATTAATAAAAACCTTGCAATAATTTCTGAATTTACAGTATCATGCATTGAAAAATTATGTCTTATTTTGTTTTCATTTTATTTCTAGGGTTACTTATTTTCCAAGCTATCATAAGCAAGGCTACTGGGAAGTTGGCATGTAGATTTTGTACAAAAACATTTTGGTATGAAAAATATCTCGAGCAGCACCTGAAATTGTCACATCTTGAAGAAAGATCATGTGATCAAAAGATTACAGATAATAAGTTTATCAGGTATCTTCATGAGATAACAGAAGATTTGAATAAGAAAGGCAGAGAGCTTGAGCGTGCCCTGGAAGATAAGACCATGCTTGCTGCACCACAGTCCAGTAATTACACCAGACAGCCGTCAAACAAAAATGAAGAAAATCAACCAAAAACAAATGCATCCAATATCAAGATCATTCTAACTGATATTACATGTGAAGACTTGGCGTTACTACTGTTTGTTTACACTATCGATGATTGGTTTTGTCAAGCATGCAACAGAAAGTTCTACACTAAAAATTTGATCGATGAGCTTCAGGATCATGCTTGTGGTAAAAAAATTTCAATACTTTACATCCGTCCGTCTAGAACTACCAAAAAGTTTTTATCACGATCTCTCTTCTCAGTTGTCAAGGACTGGTCAGAAAGACAACTATGTCATTTTAGATCTGTTCCAGCGTGTTTCCTGTTGAATTATGATAGCACAGATTGTCTTGAAGAAGAAAAAAGTGTTGACAGGATGGTAAAAAAGTTTCGAAAAGAGTTCTCCTTAAAATATAACATGGAAGTGCTATTTAAGAAAATCAAAGAAGTAAGCTGTCCTAATTGTAAAACAAAAATTAACTTAGATGATTATAAGAGCCATTGCTGCTTGCCACAAGCTACTGTTCTGTGTTATTGCAATATATGCAAAATTGGTATGGGTTCCGGTTTGCAATTAAAAGCTCACAATTTTTTCTTGCACAAAAACAATTTGCAGCATATGTCTTTTCAACAAATACCACCCATAGCTGTCAGAAATGCAGAAAGTCAATGTCCTGAAGAACCGCCCACAGGTGTCATTAATACAGAAAGTCAAGGGCACCAAGAACCTCCCACAACTTTTAATATTGCAGGAAGTCAAGGGCAGATAGAACTGCCCACAGCTGTCAGTCATGCAGAACTTCAAGGGCACAAAGAACTGCCTACAGGTGTCATTCATACAGAAAGTCAAGGGTGCAAAGAACCGACCACAGGTGTCATTAATACAGAAAATCAAGGGCACAAAGAACCGACCACAGCTGTCAGTAATACAGAAAGTCAAGGACATGAAGATCTACCTGCTACTGTCAGTAATACAGAAAGTCAAGGCCACAAAGAACGGACCACAGGTGCAATTAATACAGAAAGTCAAGGACACAAAGAACCGCCCACAGCTGTCAGTAATACAGGAAGTCAAGGGCATGAAGAACCGCCCACAGCTGCCATAAATACAGAAAGTCAAGAACGCAACAAATTGAGTACATGGGAAAACCAAAATACTAAGACTGACCTTGTTCAGGGAAGTGAGCAACATCAAGAAAAAGATTACCTTATACATCATGTATTTAAATGGGAGATAGCGGGATTGAATCATCAAATGATAGAATCTATTCTTAGGATAATAGTATTTTATACAAACATAGATGTTGCACTTCATTTAGAGTCACTAGAAACTATAATGAAAAAGGCCAACTTTGAAGTTGAGAAAAAAGGCACTAGAAACAGTTTTAGAATCAGACAGAAACGAACAGAAAAATTTAATGCTAAACATTTACAGAAGAAAGAAGGACAGAAGATTTTACAGAAGCAACGAGAGCATACTGTAGATGCTTTACCTTTACTGAAGGAGGGAGAGCATAATGCTCATTTACAAAAGAAAAAAGCGTCTACAGCTGATGAGGTTGAAGTTGCTCTGGCATATTACAATAATATGTACAAGTGTAAAATCTGTGATAAGGGGTTCAGTGCCTTTTTTAAAATGAGAGATCATATATTTGAAGAACATCCGGATGAAAAAAATCGCTGTAAAGTTTGTAAACAGATGTTTCGATCCAGGCAAAAGTTAAGAGATCATGTTAAACATACACAACACTATGTAAGATATACTTTTTTTGAGGAGAAAGGAGGGGAACTCAGCAATGCTATACCTTTACAGAAGCAAGGAGAGCATAGAGTAGATACTTTACAGAAGCAAGGAGAGCATAGAGTAGATACTTTACCTTTACAGAAGAAAGGAGAACATACAGTAGATACTTTACCTTTACAGAAGAAAGGAAAGCATACTGTAGATACTATTCATAATCAAAAAAGGAGAAATGATAATGTTCATGCTGTTGATAAACAGCAGGAAAAAGAGCCTACAGCTGATGAGGTTGAAGTTGCTCTGGCATATTACAATAATATGTACAAGTGTAAATTCTGCGATAAGGGGTTCAGTGACTATGTTGAAATGAGAGATCATATGTTTGAAGAACATCCCGATGAAAAAAATCGCTGTAAAGTTTGTAAACAGATGTTTCGATCCAGGCAAAAGTTAAGAGATCATGTTAAACATAAACAACACTATGTTAGATATATTTCTTTAGAGGAGAAAGGATCATTGGATCTCAGTTATGCTGTACCTTTACAGAAGCAAGGAGAGCATAGAGTTGATGCTTTACCTTTACAGAAGAAAAGAAAGCATACTGTAGATACTATTCATAATCAAATAAAAAGAAAGCATAAACAGCAGGAAAAAGAGCCTATAGCTGATGAGGTTGAAGTTGCTTCATACTTACAGAAGGAAGGAGGGCATACCGTTAGTGTTGAACAATGTCTGGCAAATGACAATAGTTTCTACAAGTGTAAATATTGCAATAAGGGGTTCAGTCGACTTGTAAAAATGAAAAATCATGTATTGAAAGACCATCCTGATGAAAGAAATCGCTGTAAAATTTGTCATAAGATTTTTGGATCCTATCATATTTTAAGAAGACATGTTAAAAAAACAAAACACTATACAATTAAAGTTGTTGAAAAAACAAAAACAAAGAAAGTAATACTGTGTGAATACTGTGGAGGAAAGTTCTATAAATGGACGAGTCTTAATTACCATATTAAACATTATCATTCAGGTGATAAAGATAGAAAACCTCGTAAATGTGTTCTTTGTGGAAAATTTTTTGTGACTGTGGCTGAATTTGCTTCCCATCGTAAAAACGATCACTCAACGCAGTGTAAGATATGTCTGAAAACATTTTGCGATGTGCTACATCTTGAAAGACATCACAAACTGAAGCATTTACAAAGAAATTTTAAATGTCCAAAGTGCTGGAGGACTTATGCCTTTGAATACATGCTTAAAATGCATATCAAATTCATTCATGAGGATTACAAACCGTACAGTTGTGATATATGTAACTACAAGTGCTATATGAAGAATGCTATTACTTCACATATGAAAAACAATCACTAAGGTTTTAGGCAGCAACCATTTAACTCCAAGGCGGGGTATGGTATTTTGTATCAGGCAGTAAATTTTGTTTATTTAGTTTTTCCAATGCTATCAATCACATTATTTTTTTCAAAAATTTAAAACTATTTAGTAATGGATCTGGATTCAAAATATTTTTATTTTTTTAGTAAAAACATAACCTCTCTTGAAGTTGAGTTATCGTTTCTTTTGAACACTGAATAATTCCTGTTATATGTATTTTTAAAATGCAAAATTTTGTTTTTATGGTTTTTTTTATAGGTTATTTGAGTTATTGTCAGTGCTTACTTGCTCATTCTTGGTTAACCCTGTCTTCCATGGATTATTTTTTCATCATCAATATTTGAAATTGTGGTTTGCCAATGATTTAACCTACTAATATTAATTGTTACATTTTGAAATAAAAGTTTTGTGTGCAATTTCAATTTAAGGAAACAAATAGAATTGATAAATAACTAGTAGCATGTTTTCTCTTGATGATGATTATATAAAAAGTATGACAATGTATAAATCTCTTAAACAAAATAAAAAAGTGATTTTTCACCATTTGTTTATACTACAACCAAGTTGAGAAAAAGTGTAGCCTTCAATTGAATGCTATTTTCTCGTTTAAATTGTTTTACATTGTTATTTCTGGGCCTTTTAGATAGCTAGATAAGCGGTATGTGCATTGCTTATTGTTGAAGGCTGTACAGTGACCTATAGTTGTTAATTTCTGTATCTTTTAGGTCTCTTGTGGAGAGTTGCCTCTTAGGCAATCATACCACATCTTCTTTTTTATATGTTTATAGAATAAGATTTATTTACAAAACAGCTGCAACAAAGGTAAAAAAGGCTGTTCAGACCCATGACATTAGTTGTTTTTATCACTTCAAGAACTGTAAAGATAGATAGAAACTTTTGAGGGGGATTGGCATTCATTTAGCAAATAGAAAAAATGATAAGCAATGATGCAAGATGTACAATAATGCATAATGAGCAAACCCATTCAATATTATAGCCCTCGAATGATAACTCAATAACTAGAGAATAAAGTGAGTGGTGTACTGAAATTTGGAAGTTTTATAACTCAGATAACTCAATAACTATAATAGATAGGTAGAATCTGTCAAGGCAAAATCGAGGTATTTTTTTTTTATAAATAATAGTTTTTATACGACTGCAAAAATTGAAAATTTTTTGGTCGTATATTGGCATCACGTTGGCATCGTCGTCATCGTTGTCCGAAGACATTTGGTTTTCGCACTCTTACTTTAGTAAAAGTAAATAGGATTCTATTAAATTTAAACACAAGGTTTATGACCATAAAAGGAAGGTTGGGATTGATTTTGGGTGTTTTGGTCCCATCAGTTTAGGAATTAGGGGCCAAAAAGGGCCCAAATAAGCATTTTTCTTGGTTTTCACACAATAACTTTAGTATAAGTAAACAGAAATCTATGAAATTTTAACATAAGGTCTATGACCACAAAAGGAAGGTTGGGATTGATTTTGGGAGTTTTAGTCCAAACAGTTGAGGAATTAGGGGCCAAAAAAAGGTCCCAAATAAGCATTTTTCTTGGTTTTTGCACAATAACTTTAGTATTAGTTTATAGAAATCTATGACCAAAAAATAGCAAGAAATTTTCAATTGCACAGTTTTTATGAAATATTCTTTGAAAATTGGAGTTATCTTTCTTTGTCCAGAATAGTAATTGAATCAACTTAAATCATTGTTTTATACAATATACAATGTATATTCACTTTTACTACCAACTAATAAATTAAAACAATCTTTCCCATTCAGTGATTACAAGCACTTTTTTTACACTTTAATATTGTATGATGTATTTAAATGAGTAGTTATTGTAGCAAACTCCATTAGAAATTTGAATTGAGATCAGTTTTGGAATAAGGGAAAGGGCAATGTGAGAAAAAAAAAATTGGGGGGGGGGGGGGGGGGGGGGAGGGGGGTCAATTTTTCTCATTTCAGATTTCATAAATAAAAAGAAAACTTCTTCAAACATTTTTTTGGGAGGATTAATCTTCAACAGCATAGTGAATTGCTCAAAGGCAAAAACATTTTTTTAAGTTCATTAGACCACATTCATTCTGTGTCAGAAACCTATGATGTGTCAACTACTTTATCACAATCCAAATTCAGAGCTTTATCAAGCTTGAATTTTGTGTCCATACTTGGCCAAACTGTTCAGGGGTTTTTGACCCCCCCTTTTTTTTTTACGATCAATGCATTTGAATGGGGACCCCCCCCTTTTTTTTAAATGGCTGGATCCGCCCCTGGTGTGCACTCTTGTTTTTGTCGAGCCTGCAACTTTTTTTGCAGAAAGCTCGACATAGGGATAGTGATCCGGCGGCGGCGTTAGCTAACTTCTTAAAAGGTTTATATTTTAGAAGGTGAAAGACCTGGATGCTTCATACTTTGTATATAGATGCCTCATGTTACGAAGTTTCCGTCAGTCACATGTCCAATGTCCTTGACCTCATTTTCATGGTTCAGTGACCACTTGAAAAAAAGTTCAGAATTTTTGTAATGTTGAATTATCTCTTATTATAAGTAATAGGATAACTATATTTGGTATGTGCGTACCTTGCAAGGTCCTCATGCCCGTCAGACAGTTTTCACTTGATCTCGACCTCATTTCATGGATCAGTGAACAAGGTTTATTTCTTGTATGGAAGCTTTGTTAGCTGTACATGTCTGCCTGGCATGGTTCATCTGACCTTGACCTCATTTTCATGGTTCATTGGTCTTTGTTTAGCTATCTTGGTTAATGTTAAGTTTATGTGACAGTTGTAATAAAGCTTTATACTATAGGACTATCAACATAATATCAATGATTAGTAAAGAAGGCGAGACATTTCAGTGTGTGCACTCTTGTTGTATATAGATGCTGAAATTTTGTTATCTCATTTTCATGGTTTTTAATATTGATCAATGTTAAGTTTTTGTGTTATGGTCTGTTTGATTTTCAGATACTGATTTTAATGTTAGTCATTCAAGAAAACCTCCTGATTCAACCACATCACTGATTTATATTTAAGTTCATATACAAAATAAACTACACGTGTAAATTCAGATACAACCGATTTAGAGTTGTCTCGCTTTGTTCCTTTTGATACTCTAAGTAGTTTATTGGAACCCCCCTTTTTGACGATCAATTCATTTGAATGGGGACATGTAGTTGGGGGCCCCCTCTTTTTAAATGGCTGGATCCGCCCCTGGCACTATAATGTTATGTGCATCGATGCCTATTATATTCTATATGTTTCACTCGCCGTAAAGCTGTTGAAACCTGGTGGAAATTGATATGAAAAATGTATATATAATATTTTTAACGAAATATACCAGTAAAATAAAAATATTTTGTCTAAGCATTGCTATTGGAAACAATGTTTTGCTCATGTCCCAAATCAGAAGCCTCGGGCGTTTGTTGGTCTTCAATTTGTATGTTGTTGTTTTTTTGTGGTTCATTTATATGTTTCGGAGTTTAGTGTGACTACCATTTTCGATGAACTAGTACACACTTTTGATAGTGGCCAGCTGAAGCCCGCTTCCGGGTGCGGGATTTCTTCGCTCTGTTGAAGACAAATTGGTGGCCTTGGTTGGTTTTCTGCTCTTTGTTCGGGTTATTGTCTCTTTCACATAGTCCCCATGTTCACTGTCAATGTTCGTAATTGAGGATAACGAAATCAGAGATCTATATTTTAATTAGATTGCTTAACAACCCAAAACTTTCAAAACTTAGCCTGTGAAAACTTTTGATTGTGCAAAATTACTATCTCTTTTATGCATATACAGAATTATGCTTTGTACGTTAAGAACTTTTGCAGCAAGTATTTGTTGGGAAGGAGGTAGGTGTCCTGATGAAAGGTAAAATGTTTACCCTGTCAAACGCCTTTTCTAATGGCGGGTTTAACCCCGAAAGATCAGCGTTTTAGATCTTACTCTTTTATATTTATTGTTCATCTGTCCCACTCTTGAATAGTGTTGATATAATCAATCAGTTAAGTGTGACGACCTGCTTTTATAAACTTGCTTTGAATGCCAATTACTCGATATTCTTGGAGAATGGTTAACTCGCAACAAGAAGCTGTAATGACCCTGGCTACTATACGTGTGCTGGAAACCCCTCCACGGATATGTTCAAGACCAGATGTTTAAAAACAAATCATGAATTCAATTTACCACAATGACATAATTTGACGAATTGGAAATTTAAACTAAGTGGCAAAACGTATCATTGATATAGAATTGCAATGTTTAGACACATGCTACCAGACAGGTAGAGACTGACAATCCACTAGCAGCGGCCTTGTGTACAACACAATCTACTTAGTAAGCTTAAAAATAAAAGATTGGAAAGTAAGAAAACAAATTAAATGTTGGAGAGAACAAAACAACCAGTGTCTGAACAGAAAAGCGAAAACGTTAAGCGGTCAGGTCAAACCAAAGATTTGAAAAGCTCCTCAACATTCCGGAATCAGAATAATGTGTTATGGCTGAGGCTTGTCAGTACAAAGCAGGGTTCATATTCATATCACATTTACGTTTTCTCGTCCTAAATATGCATTTAATTTGCCATTGGACACCTACCATTCATCCATCACCATCATCAAATGAAAAACCCAGTTTTGTGACCTGATTGTATCAATTTTATTAAGTCTTGTTTATAATACCGTATATTGTTTGTGTATTAGCAATTTGAATTCACATGGAACATATGGAAAGTTTATATTAGAGATTTCCAGCACCACGTTAGTTATAGTGCAACTATACGCAGATGTACTGATCTGAGTCTGGTGAATATGACTTGTTATGCACTCGCTGTGAGAACAGAAGTAGGGACCCGGGTACTCACCTTATCCGTCCTCCTGTCACATATTTGCATTCGAGTCGTATCTGCTCCTTAACCGATTCTCCGCATTTTATACTAGGTGACGTTCTTTTGCTTCTTTTGGATTATTTTTGGGGTTAACTCACAGGCACTTGTCTCAGAATTATTTCCCCCCTATATCACGGTGGGTATGGTTGTCCTGCGAGAGAACGTTCTGTGCTGGTGATTTGGTCCTGTCAGGTGCTGGTGGGTCCTGATTCTGTGCTGGTGGGTTTGTTTACATTGTATCAAAACGGCAGTAAAACGACTGTTTTGTTGCTTAATTTTTCTCTGATGCGTCATAAGTACCATTCAAAGTATATTACAATATTATATTGCAAAAGTCGTGCAAGTTCGTTAAACGGAATTGTCCTGACGCTGTGCTGGTGATAAGAAAAACGGTCCTGGTTCTGTGCTCCTATGTCCTGGTTCTGTGCCTTTATATTTTAGTTAAAAGTGGCATATATTCAAGATCATTGATGCTGTACTGTTATTGACTAATTAACTGTTGTCTGCTTTCTTGAAATTGACATTGTTGTGAATCTGTTTACTGTTATTATGAGAGAAAAAATACCCCTATTTTTTTTATTTTTTTTTTTTAATTAACTGTAATCTTATCTATTGGCCTGTTAATGGAACCCTTCTTGCCCCCTTTTAAGATAAGAAAATATGTTTACGATTTTCGGGATTACGATCATTTTGCAAGATCACCAACATACGTTGTAATTTTTAAAATACTTATATAAAGTAGATGATGTGTATGTTTGTTGTCAATGGACAAATTTCCATAAGAAACCAAAGGAAGTATATGTTAACAACCATACGTCATCGTATGACCTTCAACAATAACCCATAAAATAAAAATGTAAAAGGTTTTGCATCAAAATGGAGAGCATATATTTTTTTTTTACATAAATAAGGCCGTTAGTTTTCTCGTTTGAATTGTTTTACAGTGTCTTATCGGGGCCTTTTATAGCGGACTATGCGGTATGGGCTTTGCTCATTGTTGAAGGCCGTACGGTGACCTATAGTTGTTAATGTCTGTGTCATTATGGTCTTTTGTGGATAGTTGTCTCATTTGCAATCATACCACATCTTCTTTTTTATAAAACAATACAAATCTACACACACAAAAAACTGGCTTAATTTCAACTGGTTATCAACCCGAATCGCTATAAGATCATATATAAGCTCACCTGTGTCGAGGGGTCGTGTGAGGTTCATGTATTGTCTTGGCGTCCGCAATTACAAAAAGATCTTTCTGAAATTACTTGACCAAATGTTACCAAATGATTTTTCAAGAGTGAATCTAGGAAAAACAATATTCATCAACAAACATGACCACTGTCTGTTAAAATGTATTCGAGTTTTTAGTTACAGTATTCCATTGAGTATGTAGGCAAAGGTAATATCTTTGGTTAGCTTGCTTGTTAACTAAACCGTGAAGTCATTGTTAGGTAAGGTATACTACCCTCATTTCGAAGTAGCCTGGTACTACAGACAGAAAGATGTGTTATTTGTCGGACTAGTCTACTCTTAAAGTAGGGTAGTTTACATAACCTAACAATGACTTTTCTGTTCAGCAAGCAAGATAACCAAAGATATTCCCTTTGTCTACACACTCATTGAAATCGGCTTTAATATTGCAAAAGTTCAAGCAATTAGGGGACTTACCGAGTAAAAAAATCAAAAGGCTAATGTCTATCTACCTTGCACATTTCAGAAAATTCAGATCAGATAACGAAACTGGGTCCAGCAACATTTATAAGCAATTTAAGATTTTGACCCCACAGTTTCCATTCACCACAAATATTCTCGTTACAACGAATCATTTTAAATACAAAAAATACCAATTGCAGCCTTTTGTTTATCTATTAATATATGTATACGGATAAAGTTATGAAAGGCAGCAGGGTCACCAGGGTGAGGAGTCCATGTCATCTGAAATAAATGCTAAGCATAGATCTAGAAAGCGACAGATAATCATGACATTAAAAAAACTCTCATCTTTTCGACTTTTTTCGAACAAACTGACACATAAAATGAATTATATAGTATTGTGGAATTTTTAACTTGTGTTCAATTCATTGGTTACATCTTTTACTAGGATAACAATCCTGTCAAGTATGAGCTGGGTAAAATATTTCAGAAAAGAAGATGGAAATGTGAAAGTTTCCGTGCGTCAGGTGCAACAGCATACGAACAGCTAACATGCCTCGTCAGGGTGGAAGCAAAAAAGTCCACGAAAATTTGATCTTAAACCTTTATTCGTTCCAACAAAGTTATTGAGATTTTGTTGAGGATTTAACCATCTACGACAATAAGAATTTTTTTTTTAGAATTTACAGCTCTTCTATAAATATATGCAAAGCAAACTATTGATCAAATTTCGTGCTATGATTGTTTGGATGTTTGTAAACGACAGGTAAGTAGTCTGTTTACTATATACTAGAATTTGTTTGGACAATAAACATTAACTTCAATTCCTGTCAGTTTGTATTTGTCCAATCAAATCCCAGTATGTATTGAAACTCCGCCTACCTATTGTTTGAAAACATCCAAGCAAACATAAAAAGCAAGTCAATCAAAGTTTTTTTTTTGCATGCTTTTATAGAAGAGCTGTACTATATTATGCAAAGAAGCGTTTAAGTCTTTCGCCAAAAAATACTATCAATTTCTTTTTGTCCTATGTAAACTTCCGTACCATTTCCTTCCTATTCATGATCATCAAATTGAACTGTAAAATATTTCTTCGTACCTTCTTAATTCCTTTATAAGTCTTATGTAAATATAATTATGAAAATAACTGTTGTGAACACAAGATTCACTGCACACTTTTAAAGTTCTGCTTCATCAAACATTAAAATGTGAACTTAAGTTTTGAGACTTTTTTGATCGACACGATTGGGATTTTTGTATATCAAAACATGGTTTATCTATTAGTTGAAAATGCGGCTTTGAACTAGCTTTCAGTACCTGCGAGCATTCGTTGTTCAATAATGTGTGTCTTTGTGTTATTATTATATGTGATAAATTGTTGTGTTGGTACACCACTGTAACAATGAAGGAGGAAATGAGGAGGGTTGGTTGGGTGGAATTGGGGAGGGGTATGCGGAGCGCTAACAATCATGTCTATGCGGCATGGGCTTTGATCATTGTTGAAGCATCAATGTAAGGGGCATTTACTATCTTAATAAAACTATTCTTATTTTAGACACTATATATTGTTATCTTATATTGGACGAAAGATGTTGCCCTTTTATGTAATTATGTAATACAAGTTACGATCATTTGAAAATACATATTAAACAGCCAAATGGATGCACAAGAGCTAAAATAGGAGTCATAGATCCTATTGACAACAATTATCTGCCCAATTTTATTGATTTTGTAAATTTGTTTCAAATATGACCAACTTCTTATCCAATATCACCAGCACCGTATCAGGACCCACCAGCACAATGACAGGACCCACCAGCACAGTATCAGGACATGAATAAATTGAAAAAATGCTAAATTTTAATAAATTGCAATGTTTTTTCACAAAATAGTTTTGTCGTGTGGATTGCGGTATAGAAAGCGGACTCAATGAGCATTTTTTTTTTAATATTTTTTCAGTTCTAGATTTTCTGAAAATGAGCATTTTTGTGTTACGCTTACTGAAACAGTTTAGAGGGTCAACTTTTTAATGGCTTATATATGAACCCATAAGAAACAAAATTGAAAAAATCTCAACTGTTTTCTTCCATTTTTAACCGGATTTTTGTGACAAAAATGTCGGTTATTGATTTGGGGATGTACGGCGGGCGGGCGGTCGGGCGGGCGGGCGGTCGGTCGGGCGGGCGGTCGGTCGGTCGGGCGGGCGGGCGGGAATCAAATGTTGTCCGTGCATTAACTCATGAACCGTTCAACCAAAGCTTTTAAAATTTTAATATGTTGTTACTGACAACTAAATGAAGGTCAAGTTCAATAATGGCGATTTTGACTTTTACCGTTCAGGAGTTATGGTTCTTGAAAGATTGAAAAATGGAGTTTCCAGTCGTGTCCCTGCATTTACGCATGAACTGTTCTACCTAAGCTTTCCAAATTTTAATATGTTGTTACTGATGACAAAATGGAGATCAAGTCCAATAATGGCGATTTTGACTTTTACCGTTCAGGAGTTATGGTTCTTGAAAGATTGAAAAATGGAGTTTCCAGTCGTGTCCGTGCATTTACGCATGAACTGTTCTACCTAAGCTTCCCAAATTTTAATATGTTGTTACTGATGACAAAATGGAGGTCAAGTTTAATAATGACGATTTTGACTTTTACCGTTCAGGAGTTATGGTTCTTGAAAGATTGAAAAATGGTGTTTCCAGTCGTGTTCGTGCATTTACGCATGAACTGTTTTACCAAAGCTTCCCAAATTTTAATATGTTGTTACTGATGACAAAATAGAGGTCAAGTTCAATAATGACGATTTTGACTTTTACCGTTCAGGAGTTATGGTTCTTGAAAGATTGAAAAATTGTGTTTCCAGTCGTGTCCGTGCATTTTCTCATGAACCATTCAACCAAAGCTTTTGAAATTTTTATATGTTGTTACTGATGGCAAATTAGAGGTCAAGTTCAATAATGACGATTTTGACTTTTACCGTTCAGGAGTTATGGTTCTTGAAAGATTGTGAAATGGCGTTTCCATTCACGTTGTTGCATTTACTCATGAACCATTCAATCTAAGCTTTTCAAATTTTAAGATGTTGATACTGATGACAAAATGGAGGTCAAATTTGATATTGACGATTTTCACTTTCACCATTCATCAGTAATGGTTCTTGTGATATTGCCAGGACACAAATAAATATTAATAAATCCGGTTTGCTGTCGTTGTGACAGCCTCTTGTTTATGAGTGAAAACGTCAAAAATCATCATTTTCGTCTTTGTTTACATTTTTTCATTGATCACCAGCACCCGTCAGGACCGAATCACCAGCACAGAACGTTCTCTCGCAGGACAACCATACCCACCGTGTATATACCTTAATATAACACTTGAGGTATATAGGAACTTTTTTTTCTGAGACAAGTGCCTGTGGGTTAACTTTACTTAGGCATTACAGATCATTACAATGACTTTCCTACACAAACACTATATATAGTATATGAGACATTTGTATTTGCTTTCCCTTATAAACCCCTATTACGGTCTTAACCATGTATTTTTCTGTCTTCGTTTTATTTTTGGGGTTTCAAAATCACAGTGTAACTGTTTATCATTCCTGTTTGTTGTTTATATAGTATCTCCAATATATAAGTTGTAATTGGGCTATGAACTATAGCCATAATGATTAGGAACTGCGAGTAACCCTTGATTGGCAAGTTGTATCTTTTGTCTGTTTGTTAATTGTTTTCAATCTATGACCAATCGAATGGTCTTCTCCGTTTCAAATATATGTACAATTTTCTTGCGTTTTGTTGTTACACCGCTGTCCCATGTAGGTTAATGGTATGGCTGAGCGCTCACAACCCCGTTACGTTCTACATATTCCACAACTTCACAATCAAGGAGTTTGTAATCCATTGGTTGTTGTTGGATGCTGTCCGCCGTCTTTGTTTAATTTTTGTTGTAATCTTAATCAGGCCGTTTTTTGTGTTATTTTTATCACATTATCTATTCATAGCTTACTATGTGGTATGGGTTTTGTCACTGTTCAATTATTCGGCTACATTGCTTTGTCTTTTGTTTTTTATGCTGTTTTTCTTTTCTTTTCTTTTTTCTTAAACATTGTTGATTTAAATGGCTTGCTATGCGGTATGGGCTTTGTCCCTGTTGACGGTCATTCGGTCAAATAGAAAAGAAAAATTGTTCACAACTTTTTTCTTTCGTCTTTATTGTTTGTTAAGTCTTTGGCAGTACGACCAAATCTCTTTGTTCTTATAAAGGTCAACGAACCGCAACTGTTCATTGAACTGTCAGTTGATAACAATTACTTGTGTAGACAAATTATAATTAAAAACAGTCAATATAACCTAATAATTGCCCAATTTGCATTTTATTTTTCACATTAAAATCTATCAAGCTGTTTGCTGGTTATACAGGATTTGTGAACTCTAAACATTAAGTATGGAATTCGTTTACATTTGTCTTTTCGGGGCTTTTTATAGCTGACTAATTTGGTTTTGGTTTTACTCATTGTTGAGGGCCGTACGGTGTCCTCATAGTCTGGTCTCTCGTGGAAAGTTGTCTCATCGGCAATCATACTAAATCTTCTTATTCTTATGCATGATTTATACTGGGAAGAGACCGATTTCATCGAGCCGCAACTCCTCTGAAACCATACAAAGTCGGAAATATTTGAAAGAAGACGTATAAATGATAGTAGTGAGAGGTTTGTACTTCTTAAATTGTCTTTGAAACAATCTTTTTTTCTCACAGAAAACGCCATTTTTTTTTAGAAAATATCTAAATTCGGAGATACCGTTTTCGATCCGTGCTCAGTCTACGTACTGCCCGCAAAATTTTAAAAACTCTTTGTTTCAACACTTGCAGTGTATCGCGATTTAGCGGGCATCTTCTTGTAATATTCAATATGAAACAGCTGGTTAGTTATGAACAGTAACAAAGCACTATCAATTTTAGATGTGAGAAATATGTCAGAGAGATAGCAACCAAAGCAGACGACATAAATAACCAAAAATACATGAAAAGTCTGTGCGTTTTATATAGGTCACTATCACTAGTATTTGTTCAGGTATAGGACATAAACCTCTATTACGACATCTTTTAAGTTTTATAACTATAAAATATCACTTAGATTGAGGCTAAGTAGATTGACTGATTGGTGTTTGCTTAATTTTCAGTGGCGAATATTTCATGCATTTTCAAGACTAGCGACACATTCTTAATACAGTAGTTAGGTTCTTGGGAATAGGGTTATACCAGGATAAAAGGCACAAATTGTGCATTGCAAAAGGACGTTTAATAAACCCCTCAGAGATATATTTTCAGGGTTCTTTATCATACCGCGTGGCATTCACCCTTTATCAGGCATCGTTTTTAACGTTCCCTTTTTGACAGAGCGTGGGTAGGTACTTATACATCCCTCATAGCACAATGGACGCACAACTTATGCAATATATCATGTGTTTTTTTCTGCTAACGGGAGTGGTCCAGGGATGACCTTATATCTATATCCTAGTAATTTACACTGAAATGTTAATACTTATTCATCAGAAAACATTCTATCATAACAGAGTATTATGTTACCATTATACGGAAATGAATCAATCGTAAATTGGCAATAAATTGATACTGCTTTTTTGACTAACTTTTAAGCCGCTGTATTGTTATTTAAGACTGTCCATATGTTACATGTGAAATTACTAATTCACACAATGTATATATGATATACATAAACTTTATTTCATCGGTTCACAACAATAATTCGTCATAATTGATTCACTGTTATTGAATAGCATATGTGTTTACATCTGAGTCACTTACTTCTTACTTACTTGATTTAATTTGTAGGGAGCGAAGTATTCGAAGGAAGTATTATAAAAGATATGCGAAAGATACCAGAGGGACATTCAAACTCAGAAGTCGAAAATAAACTGTCAACGACATGGCTACAAAAGAAAAAAGGTCAACAGATAAGCAATAGTACACAAAACACAACATAGAAAATTTAAAGACTGAGCAACACGAACCCGGGACACCAAAAGCTGAGGGTGATCTCAGGTGCTCCGGATGGGTAAGCAAATCATGCTCCGACCATATGTGACACCCGTAGTGTTCTGAAAATGAATATTTCGTCCGAAACAAACCCCCTGCTCCTTCAAGAATTCAAAATGGTTCCCGTACAGAAAGTAGATTTTCTTAACAGTAAGAACTAAAGTCTCGTTTTGTTTTAAAGAAAAGAAGAAATAATGTTATCCAAGGTTGATTTATCAGTGCAGCTTTTTTTTCTATTTTATTTTATTTTTTCATTTTCCAATTGTTTCTATAAACCTATTTCAAGTGTGGTTTTCTACTGGATGATTGTGTGTGATTGCTTTGCTATCAGAAAGGGTGTAATACCTTTTTGTGTTAACCTGTTATGGCCCTTAAGTTTTCAAGGTGTTGTTAACTGTTATCTGAGATCAATTTAAGCTGTTAACTGTTTTCAACCCTGTTTGTTAACTGTTATCAGCATTTAAGAAATTTTTGTTAACTGTTTTTGCCAAAGTCAAGGTGTTGTTAACATGTTAACGGACCCCCTATTGCCCCCCTCATCAGAGATCTATATTAATACGACGGTTGCCACATGTGGTGCGGGATCTGCTTACTCTTCCGAAGCACCTGAGATCACTAGTGTTTTTGATGGTGTTCGTGTTGCTTAGTCTTTAGTTTTCTATGTTGTGTCTTGTGTTCTATTATTCGTCTATTTTTTATTGTCTTTTTTAGTCATGGCATTGTCAGTTTATTTTCGATCTATGAGTTTGAATGTTCCTCTAGCATCTTTCGCCCCTCTCTTGCATTAACCAGTGGTATACCACCAAGTCCTCAATCAGAATATGTGTGGTACATTTGCCATTTGTTGTTGAGCAACATTAGTTCGTATGTAAAACATGTTATTACTTAGATGATGAATTCCATTTTTTCTTTAACTGCAAAATTAAGAAAAATAAAAAAGAAATCTTTCTGAAATCATATCGAAAAATAGGTCAATTTTAATACACTTAACTTAGCTGATAAACTCGTGATTATACTAAACCCATCAACACCAAATGATATAAAAACAGTTTTATGCCCCATTTATGGGCATTATGTTTTCTGGTCTGTGCTTCCGTCCGTTCGTTCGTCCGTCTGTCCCGCTTCAGGTTAAAGCTTTTGGTCGAGGTAGTTTTTAATGAAGTTGAAGTCCAATCAATTTGAAACTTAGAAAGCATGTTCCTTGTGATATACTAAGTAATCTTTCTAATTTTAATGCCAAATTAGAGATTTTCCCCATTTCACGGTCCACTGAACATAGAAAATGATAGTGCGGATGAGGCATCCGTGTACTGGGGACACATTCTTGTTTCTTTTATTAAAGAGTCATTAGAACCAAGGAAGGGAGACCAATATCTGTTTTAACATGTATTGTACTATTGTCGAGGTTTTCTTATGTTTGTTTTGTTTATGTATTTGCTGTAACCAAAATTGGTTTCTGTTTGTTTCGCAAACAAAGTACTACTAGTATTTCGTAAAATCATTTCAAGGACTTGCCCTACATATACCAATTTAGAATAAACTTACGAACTCCATGGGCAAAAGTCAAAGGTTATAGGATCTTAAAGACTATCGAACACCTTCCGAAGTATCATTTGTGTAGCTTACATATGGTTCTCCGCTAAGGAGCATTAATATTTTAATGTCATAATTTTACAATTTTGAGAATTACAAGCCAAAAACTAAATAGCTACCAAAAAGTGTACCCAATAGATAATTTTCAAATACAAATTATTTTGTTTAGTTCTAGATGTCATTTTGGTAAAGCAAACATCATCAATCAACCATACTCTATACCTGAGACTAGTATAACACATCCGGGACATTTATTATAGTAGTCTCAGTCTATACTTACTGTTGAAAAGGAGTAGGTCCAGCAAGACCCCTTTTTGGCCCCAAAATATAGCAGTTTTACAAAGTTGTTAAAATGTAAACTTTTAGTTATTTTTTGGACAGTAGAATGCTTCTGCTACATAAATATGGGCTGTTTTTGACATAACAATGCACATACATCGGGTACTAACACCATAAAGTCATGCTAAATTACTGAAATCTTCACAATTCTAGCATTTTAGTTAAATTTTAGACGGGTTTCGTGTAAAACGAAAATGGCCGCATTCGTGTTCATCCGTAATATTGAAATGTAAGTTGTATTTTATGATAATACATAACATATATAAAGGTTGAGGATGAACACGGATGCGGCCACTTTCATTTTTGTCAAAAAACCATCTGAAAAGTGACATTTTTCGGCATATTTGGTAGATTTTTCATATTAGAGCTTGAATCGGATCGTTTTTAATGACTAAATCAGTTAAAGTCTTTCACATCAACTAATTGATTCAAATGATATAGACACTTAAGTGATTAAAAAGTGGTCAAAATCTTTCGTCAGATGAACCTGAAATTTGAGGCCAAAATCGGTCCTTACCGGACCTACTCCTTTCTTGTTACTATGTGTGGGAATAGGAATATCTTTGTAAGATATAGCTCTTTGTATTGCATTCGACTGCTGTTCGACTTCCGAGTTTCGTTTTAAATTGTGATGCGTAAATAAAATTACGTATATGTGCCCTGCATACAATATGTACGTGTTGTCATTGATCTCCTTATCGGAGGTGTGAAAGACTTCAACATCGACACAGATTATGACGACCCTTTCAAACAGTCTATTTTGCTACTAACAGTACACAATTTTCTAACGGCTGACGTTAACCTCGCCATCTTTCATTCAGATTGATAACTAAAATTAACGAGCTTCAAGTTGATCTCAGACGGGATTGACTGCTCTGACAAGTAGCATCTTTGCGGTTTTGATGCTACAACTTGTGTCATGATTTAATGGTTTCTCAAAATTTTGGTCTAGATTGTCGTAACTTGCAATTTTGGTTATGATTCTTTTTATTTTGACGACATTTCTGCTGATGGTCTACTGAGTCATCATTTATAAAACCTCCGCTGTAGTCAGTATTTCGGTCAGCGCATGTTAACTGTGAATAGTCGGCTTCGGTACATACAGTATATTACGTGTAATTAAACTAAATCTTTTGTTGCGATTCCAGCCAACCAAGCAAAGATGATGGAGAGTTTTGCAAATATATCTGGATTTTTTTCGTTAACATGTACAATTTCACTCACGGTAACATATATATTTTTTTGGTAATAGACAGATCGGGAATTTTTCAAGCAATGCTGGCATGGTTTATATGCGTTCTTTTCTGAATGGATGGTCAATGAGATATCGTGTTCAATATTATCCCCAAAGTAAAATCATAACAAAATCTTTAAAATGATAGCTGTTAAAAGTATTCTAAAATCTATCTTTTATGAGTGTAATGATGTCAATGTGTCCTCAAAAAATATCATGCTTTAAAAAGGTACTAAATTTTACACTTGAAGATAAAAGTTTATTTGCATTTTTCAAGTAATGAATATATAGAAATATTTCAACTTCAAAATATATATTAGGAAAAGGCTTTTGTTTAAGTGTCATGGAAGTACCCTCAAGAGGTGTACTGTTACGAGCTGTCTTTTCTTTATCTTCATGTGAGTTACTTTCAAAATAATACTTTCCGGAGGTTATTATGGTATATTTGTAGCAAATTAGTTGAAATAGTCCCTACTATGGTCTTGAATGTGTAAAAGTACAAATGAAAAAGAAATTATAAACTGCAAATATATTCGCACGGTCCACTTTAGGCGAAATAACAATCTTTACATTTTTTATAATTAATCTTTTTCACCTTATAATAATGCAATATAACGAATTGTATATGACAAAATCAGATTGGATTATACTTTGTCAACCAATTACTTTTTAATTTAGACTCAATATATATATCATTTTCTCATAATATTTATATATATCAGGACCGCAATGCCACAAAGCTTTACTAGAACGAGGTTTTTCCAGCAGGGGATATCTGCTAGAACAAAAGTGAGGCGTCAACATGCATATTAAACCCGTGAGACCTCCCGCCATGACCGTCGTACAATGTATGAAGTAAATTAATTGATGAACATTTATACATGTTGCAATTTAAATTAAAATTGTTTGCATTTAAACTTAATAACAATAGTATTTGTGATATAGTAAATGATCTGGATTTACCACACGTAACTGTTCTCGATGACTTGGGTATTTTCCTATTGTTACTTCAGTTTATTATGATATTAGAAATATAATCAACTGAAAGTAAAGGACGAAGGGGAGCGATAAAAATCCAATCACACTACTTACCGTCCGTTCATTTTGAGTCTGAAATCAAAACTTCATTTAGCCTGGGGTCCTGGCTAATCTTGTCAGCGCAGCTAGATGTCGGGCCGGGATACCAGGCTAAACTTCATTCGACATTCGGCAATCCTCGGTAGAATCCGCTACTATAGATGAGGGTACGGAATCGGCCGAGTTGAGATGAATGCCCAATCTATAGAAAATTGCTCTCCCTTCACACAATAATTTCAAAATGAAATGTTCTATATTTCTCAAAAATTAAATTTAAAAAAAATGATATTAGATGCATTTACTCTTTTGAAATCATTACAGAAATAATGTTTTATTCCCGGAAAACAATCTTATACAAAAACAATGAAATTGATTTTAAAACACAATTTCAACGCGTTGTAATTATTGACACTTTGAACAAAATAACCTTATTTAAATTGGTTTAAATATACCACCCCACCGGCCGCAATAATATCCATATCGTAACAGCTCGACAAACATTGTAATAATACAAAAAGATTTATTTGGAGTGTTTATGTTTAAATATTCGTATAGGAAATATATCTTTTTTGTTGAAATTATTTATTGAATGTTGATCTTTAAAAAACATGTTTATGTTATGTTCTTTTTACGATATTACAATGTTTTGGTCAGCGTATACAAAAGACATGATGAATACCGGTAGTATTACGTTTACATGTGCGTGACATCAAAACAATATGTCGGCCGTCGCGTGACAAACTGAAACGTCCCCCAAACGGTTAACATTGATATTATAGTAGTAATATTTTTGTGATGAGTATACCAAGGCTTCAAAGAAATACGAGAAACAAAAGTTAAATAATTAACTTGCTGAACTCGGACACTTAAAGATAGGAACGGAAAATGTATCACTGTGAAACATTATACAGTAATCTGTAGAACAGGTTGAGCAACACTGGCCACACTTAAACATTTGTGACCTCGCTTGACCCGGAAGCAGAAGTACACAGGGACAAAACGGTATGGGTAAAATGGTCATAAGGTACTCTACTTTAAAATTCGTATCCAAGAATATCTCAACCAGACTTCAAACTACGATGGTCGCCGTCTTCTTTTTTTACTACAATTAATTATGAGAAGAAAAGCCGTTTTGACAAATATTTCAGTGATAACGTTTTAGATGTATGGTCATGAACTTGTCACTGGTGTATCACCAACACAGTAGCATGTACCTCAATATGAAAATAAGGATGTTGGTTCATGGAAATCACGATGTAGACGTATAGTAGACTTGTTTATGTTATAATCTTTTTGAAATCAATTAAAATTTAGGAATGCATCTTTCTCATGCAAATCAGTTATTTGTTGTCCTGGTTTGGCTATGCGATTGGTCATTTTAGTTTGGCCTCTGGCATCACCGAAGAGACAAACACATGTGTTGCGCAGTAACATGCGTACATGCAATGTTATGTACCAGTCTTTCACTGGATATGGTGCTTATTTTAAGTGAATTCAAGTCACGGTGCAAATCTACATGCAAATAAATTTGAATTCATATTTGAAATATCATAAATTCTTCAAACAATTTTTAAATGCCATATGTTATGTTTAAGTTATTTATTATGAAAAGATAGGTGGAGATGAGTTCAGTTAATAAGAGCAAAAATTCTAAAACGAATCCTTTTAACACATTAATTTAATTCATCTATAAAAGGACCAGATTTTGATAGTAAATATTAGAATGTTTGATATTCTTACCTATGTTTGTATGTAATTTTAACTTTTGATCGGTGTAAACAAACAGTGTTAATAGTTGTGTAACCACCATCAAATGAAATACGATCAAAACCATCATGATTATTATTAAATCAATTAAATTTAATTCCGACCCCTCCCGAAACTTTCAAAGGCGACCGAATTGACAACAACGCGTTCCTGGTATGCATACATTTGAAAAAGCCGCCCTAATTTTATTCCCAAAACTGTTATCAAATTAGGTATTATAAAGAAATACTCGGACTTTGTACGGAGCTACTTTCTTATAATTAAATACTATTTAATTAACAAGAAAGACACAAAGGATTAGCACGTACTTTCATAATGTGCGTAAAGTATAGTACAAAGACGTATTGTATGTATTTAATTGACTTCAAATTAGGCTGATTTTCCGTAGTGACTTACAAATTTATGTTGCTGAACAACCGACATCTCTTCATGTCGTGAAACAGTGACATAGATCAACGTGAAGTACCAACAACTTACAAGATAAATTCATCTATTAAACAAACTTTAAAATGCATCTAAGTGCAAATATATTTATTTTTCTTTTAGTGTGTCCAATCTACAAACTACTAAAGAATAAACATTTAAACGAGCGCTATGTTTTCAGACGCCACTTTCCTTTGACTTAGAAGCCTCAGGTGCACATTGTGCATTTTCAGAAAGGAGTATGTAATTTTATCCGATTTAATAAAAATTTTATAAGAGAGTTATAGAAAATGTGTTGTTATTATTATTAATGTCTACAAAAAATCCACAGAGCTTAATATGTTTATAATGTTTTTTTCCCCTTTTTTATAAAGAAATTAACACCGTTTAGAATTGTATAAACTATATATGATCGATTGACTTGATAGGCTGCTGTATGCGGTAAATATAACATGCATAAACAAGGATGATATAAACTACAAAATGTATATTTAAAGGTTTTCATACCATTTTAATCGGCGGTTTTGTAAGGTTTTTTTTTTTTTTATCTCCAACACCAGTCGGCATTTAATCATCAAATTAAGCTACAGTCACATTTTTAAACTTCCAGGTCATACATTGTTGGGTTGATGTTTAGACGAGTTGTATATACATAATGTACACAGCCATGTATCACCATCATTGCTGGTGATCCGATGGATAAATCTGTTGTAGAGTTGTCACTGACTCAGACGTACTTTTTAATATAATTATTTTCTGTGACTGTATCTTGCATTAAATTGTAGGATCCTTTACTATAGATAATTTAGCTGATCTGTAACAATAACATCTCCATGCCTTATATATCATGAACTGTTGTACGCCGCTAGATTAAAACTGACGAGGAAAGGTAACACACGGCCACCGAAAGCTTTATTATAGTGTGAAGCCCATTTGGTCGTGTGGTCTAGCGGGACGGCTACAGTGCACTGAGGCGATTTGGTGTCACGATATCTCAGTAGCATGGGTTCGAATCCCGGCGAGGGAAGATAATAAATTTGCGAAAGCAAATTTACAGATCTAACATTGTTGGGTTGATGTTTAGACGAGTTGTATATAAACAAGTCTAAATTGAAAACTACAATGTACGTTCAAACCTATGAATGCGTTGGATAAAAACCGCAATTTTTTATAGGTGTGCATGTAAAAGACATTTCGTCGTAGAAGGGTCTAAATACAGAACAAGCAACTTTTTCCAAAAGACCAAAAAAGTGAGAAAGTATATTTAAACAAAACGCAGTTGACTAACAGGTCAAACAACTGATGTTCTTTATCCCTGCTGACTGCCATTGGCGATATTTATATCAATTGGAACCAGGTACTTGATAAAACCTGTTCTGCCTCTATATTTTTAATCGAACATATTCGCTTCAGCTATCTATGTTGTCCTATGCTTCAATGATTGCTTTTATTTCACCAATGATAAAAAGTCAACATTATATGACGTCAAACGGCAAATGGTTCATAGTAATCTCTAGTTTCGAAAATTCAACATTATACACTAAAATTAAATGAATTAAGTATGTGTCTTGGTCATACTAAAGGCCGGAATTCGACTGCAACTATAAAGAAGCAGACATGTTTGGGGATAAAAAAAAACAATTGACTTTGCAAGAGACTATATATACTTAAAAACCCTTCGAATATACAATTAACGGAGTGTCTATTTGTCCGGCTAGTAAAAAATGGGGATATGACATATAGGGGACAACAAAAGTTGGATCTAAGGAGAAAAAGAAGGATTTGGGAAAGGAGCACCCCGTTGTCACCCATACCCCTCACCTAATGAATTTCTTTAGAACAATAAATGCATTAAAGAAACTCCACTTTGTATTTCGTAATAATATTTTTATAGTGTTGTTTAATTTTTTGGGGACAAATTATAGAAAAATCTACCACCTCTCACTAAACATGTGTATAATTCTATGTTAAGGAGGTCTATAATTCTATTTGACAGCTTCAGACCTATCAATGTTGTACCTTTTTTTGACATAAGACTCAATAATTTCAAGACAGTTGACCAAGTGTCATGGCGATAGAATTTTTTTTTTTAACAATATGGCCATTTTTATAAATAGACTTATTTTTTTAGACAGTAAAGTTTATAAGAGCTTGTGCCTGCAAGAAAGTAGAGATTTTCTAATGAAGGATGACATTAGAGGAATATAATTTTTCCGTTTTCCTCAACTTGTTTTGAATTTTTTTTTTATTATGAATAATTCTATACATATGTAATTACTTTGTACTTAAAATAGGAAGAAAGAGTATACACATAGCCTTCCACATGAGTATAAAATGGTCACATGTCATGTAAGTCTGGAAATTATTTTTGACATTTCAATTTAACCATTAAACTAGCAGTATAACTTTGACGAGATTGAGGCTTTACAATTTCACATTGCAAAAAAAATGTCTTTTAAATCTACTTATGTATAATTTGCGGCCCCTGGTACTAATGAAGATAACATTACACGCACAAACGCAAATTGGTATTTGTGACATGCGCATTGCATTGGCCGGACAAATAGTTCTGGTACTCATGATTCTTCCGGCTAGCCGGACAAATAGCAACTGCCTTTAACGTGCAAAAACGGCATTGGCTTTAGGTCCAATTAATCAACAGTCCTAGTGCAACATGTCACCATGAACTGACTATAGCTTCTTGTTCACACACTGATTTAAATCGGATTTGTGTGTTCCTCATTCTTGTATTTATGTATGTAAAGTTTTGAGTCTTGTTTTTTTTTCTTTTTTTTTGGTTATTGGTTGTCTGTTCCTCTTGTAATTTTAAGTCGTGGTTGGTCTCTAAGTTTAATCTTTTCCAGCGCTGTTTACCAATCACATCAATTTAAGGCACTGCCAGAGTGAAAAAAAAATAAAAGTTAGACTTATAAAAAAGAAGATGTGGTATGATTGCCAATGAGACAACTCTCCACAAGAGACCACAATGACACAGAAATAGACTTGTAGTTACTTTTTTTGAAATCCTATTAAAAATCATTGAAAAATCAATTTTGTTTAAACAGCCACTTCTACGTCGTATCCAGGTGCTACATAGAAATGGAAAGTTCACCATGGGATCTAAACTTATCTCTTTTATCGTTAAATTTTAAAATACTTTGGAATATTTATTTTACAGAAAATATGTAGTTATAAAATTTCAAGAAATGCTTCACGGTTTCGATGAAACAATTTTTGCGTCGATTTTTTTTTTATATAAACTGCTTTTAATTGACTGTTCTCAGCTCGGTTGATATATATATATAAAAAAAAACATTGCATTCCCACCACTTAGTTTGTATACATTTTTTCTGTATTCTATTTTTCTCTCTCCCATTATTCATTATATTACAACATCTTACTATTCTATATTCTTATTTTTGGCTTTATATTCTCTTTTCTGTATACCCTATCCAAACCCTTATTTAGGCTTGACAATAAAATGTGATAGGAATGTTTGCTACATAAGAATAACATCAACAATACTATCATTTTGCTTTGCGTCGAACTGGTAGTGCTTCCAACCTTACGATAACTTTACCGTTTTTTAAATGATCATCGGGAAAAAAATTTAAATGAGCAATTCTTACACTTAGAAAACAATATCTCTAATATTATTAACTTCTTGCACCGAAATGTCATGCAATTGCAATAGATTGTCCAAACTGAATTTGAAATTAATTAAAAAAAGCACAGACTATACACAAATTGTCTGTGATTAAGTCAGACTTACTGAAGTATACAAAGGGATTCCAAGATAAATGTCTGCATGAGTCACACATTTATGTTATATACGACCATATCAACCTTAAAGTACGTTCAAATTATTCAAAATATCATAAATTTATGTTTTTTACCCATATGGATTGATATATAGTGTTAGACTAATAAGATATTTTCTAGAAGCTCGTTATTTAAGAATGTACATGCATGGTTACTCATCGCAATAATTTTTCCTATTGTGTCTAGAAAGGCGAAGAAACTTGTTCAAACGAAGAAATAAACTTGATTGAATTGGAGATTTTTAGTCCATGAGCTCAGCAATCTAAAGCCAATAGTTAAACAAGCAAAAGATGCATAAATAAACCAAAAAACCGCAATAGGTTAGCATATGTCGCATCGGACGGAGCAACCTTAGATTTGGAAAAATATAAAATTTGTTAAGTCAAATACAAAGGTAAACTTCAGGCCCCAAAAGAAAAAAAGAAGATAAAACAATGAAAAGATTAATAACAGTTCAGCTAAAACTACTACATATATAAAAAATACGTTGATAAAAAATGTCAGATGATATAAAATTAAAAATATGTCAACAAAAGAGACAACAACTCGATCAAATAGCAGACAACAGCCGATGACCACCAATGGGTCTTCAACGCAGCGAGAAAATCCCTTATCAAAATTGCGTACTATTTCAGTGAAAATGGACGTCACACTGAACTCCAAAACATAAATGAACTGAAATTACAAAACATACAAGA
The DNA here is from genome assembly GCA_019925275.1 of Mytilus edulis. NCBI lineage: Eukaryota > Metazoa > Mollusca > Bivalvia > Mytilida > Mytilidae > Mytilus > Mytilus edulis. Next base: position 39,481,240 of record CM034356.1, on the reverse strand, counting down.
CTAACAAAGGCCAGAGACTCCTGACTTGGGACAGGCGCACGAATGAGACAGAGTTAAACATGTTATTCATATTTTATAGGTTTTGAACTACTAGTAGCTGTTAGAAACTGCGAGTACTCTCAGATATGTATAGTTGTTGTCTTTTTTGTTATTGTGGGGTTGTATAAGTACCATGCCACGTTCGGTCTGTTTTTTAGATATACTTCTAATTTGGTTCGATCTAATGAGTTTAACCCTTTTTCTACTGTTTTTTCTATGTTGTACTGTCATATCATTGTCCCAGGTTAGGGGAAAGGTTGCCGCCTAGTTTAATCCAGTCATATTCGGTATGTGCCAGTCCAAAGTCAGGAGCCTGTAAATGAATGGTCGTTGTAGTTTGTTGCTGTTAAATTTTTGTTTTACGTTTATTGTTTTGTATAAGGGGTTCGTGTGTCGTGCTGTTATGCCACTGTCCCAGGTTAGTAGAGGGATTTGCGTCATAAAACTAGTTTAACACCGTAACAGTTTGTATGCAGTCATTTTTTTCTTGTTTTCATATCATACAGCACACTACATTTGCTGTTAACGTTCTTCAATTTATTATAGAAATTGAAGAACATCAACTATTATTGTAAGAAATAAAGTTTAGAAATATGTTTTAAGGTATTTTTGTTTGATAGAACTTTTGCCTAGCTTGAAAATATTTCAATCGCATTCAAGACATCTACAAAATTCTTTAAGTTGGTTCTATAAAAAAAATGTCTGATGGGAAGTTAGGTTTGTAATTTTAACTGCCACTGTAAACACTAGTATGTTAATAAGGGCTAGGTAGAGTTGTAGCTTTTTGATGTAGTGGCATTATCAATTTAAATTGCGGCCACATGCTTATGTACGTTCATGTACACTTTAAATAAAACATTTATGGATAGGTTAAACTACTGGACAAAGAAGGGCAGATGATCATATTTTTATAACAAAGTCAAGTTTTGGGGTAGATGATAAATGGGTAAAACGAAATATGCAGAAGTATTGGCTAGCTATGGACCACATATCATAATATCAAGATTGTAATAAGCCTTGAATTATGTCGCTGGTCTAGCCTTGTGGGTTCTATACAGACCTAAACAACAACAATATATATATATTCAACTATAAAAAGCCACAACAGACACACACGGAAAAAAACTTTGAATTATTAGATAACCAACACTTGCATATTTGTCGAAAGAGTAATATAATTTCTTTTTCAGTGCAATGTAAATTCTTTCTTTGATATGGATTAGGGTGGTTGATTTATTTTTCCATAAGGATTTGTCCTCTTTAGATATCTTTTAATATAACATTAGGTACTGATCGAAATTTTGATAAAATTCTTAATTTATGATTTTTTATAAATTCATAATAGTGAAAATATTTTTACAAAACCCTTTTTGTATTTTCACGGCTTTATTAGTCTCGAGTAACATGCTCTTTTGTCGCTTTTGTTGGTTGATATATATCTTCATATTTTGTTAAGTTGAAAAATTGTCTTTGAAATCTAATCTTCAAAATATGTAATGACTAAATTTGAAATGTTTAAGATTTATTTCTTTATTATACATTTTCACAATAAAAGTTTAATTATTAATCGTCATGTTTTGAGACATAAACACTTTCTGCAGAATTATCAAAAACGCATTCATCCTATATTAATCCGATATCCATGCACAAAAAGAGAATTGAGGTTTGATTAATTTGCATAAAAGTTACATTCGGAAGTTCAACATACGCTGAATATTTGAACGAAATTTGAAAAAAAAATCAAGATATGTAAATCGTGCTTAGCAAATACCGGAAAACAGAAAACCAAAAGCAAAAGTACATCACACAAATAATCAAGGAAACAAGAAATAATGTTCCAGAAACAGACAAGAATATTATATAACATTTTATCTGATGTTATAATTATATCAGTTATCAGTAATGTACCATTTAGATAATATATAATTTGAATGAAAGTTGACACTTTAAAAACTATTTATTTGTGTTTATAAAAAAATATAAGACAAACATAAAGACTGAAACAGTTTTATCTATTCAGGTCAGGCTTTTATACATGGTGTTTTGTTTTAGTATTCTTATGAATATTTGTTTTTTAAAAGACTTCCGAACGTTGTGTATATTACATGGTCTCGAACGAACTTATCACGCACATATCATATGCTTCAAGAATGCATATTGTAACCACTTTGCAACGCTGTCCGTAAAGTTATTTTTAGACAATAAATATTGGTTCTTCTGCAGTTTTAGGACCGTTTGTCAGACGTTCATATTGAAATTGGTGGCATACGTTCACACTAAAATCGGTGTCATACTTTTACACTGAAATCTGTATCATACGTTCACCCTGAAATCGATTCCCAACGTTCACACTGAAACCGGTGTCACATGATACGTTCATTTGAAATCGGTATCACTCATACGTTCACAATGAAATCGATGTCATACGTTCACACTAAAAAATGTATCATAAGTTCACACTAATATCGGTGTCATACGTTCGCACTGAAATCGGCGGTGGCATACGGTTCACACTGAAATCAGCGGTGTCATTCATTCACAATGAAATCGTTGTCATGCGTTCACACTGAAATCGGTATCGTACGTTCACACTGAAATCGGTATCGTACTTTCACACTGAAATCGGTATCATACTTTCTAGTACACAAAGTAACAATCCGCAGGAAGACATGTTAGACTATCTGGACACATTGTTCTGCATTCCAGTCGATCCGTCTTTGCATTTACTATTTAATGTTGAATGCTTGGCGAATAGCCAGCAAATACCCATTTTGTAATCTTTAGTTTGACCCGACCTCAGGACCCGACCAAGATGCAAATCCAGAATCTCCCGCACTAGAAGCGGACACCCTACCATGAGACACCCGAATCCGTTCATTGAGGTGCAACCAGAATCCAAGGTGAACTTTGCATGATGCACAAGTACCTATGACACATTTAATATTTTCGATAGTCTTAAATTATAAGGGAGCTACCATTTGACTTTTATGGGGGGGGGCTAGGATGAAAAATTTTGTCCTGCATTTTTTTTTAATTGTAATCTCTGTCCTGCCTTTTTATTTTTCACTCTATTCGGTCCTGCCTTTTTTTTTTATTAGTTTATCCTGACTTTTTTTACCTAAATTGTCATCTTGCTTTTTTTTTTTAACTCAAAACTCCCCTCCCCCCCCCCCCCCCCCCCCCCCATAAAAATCAAATGGTAGCTCACTAAACCTGACTTTGATTGAAAATAAATGTGTACAATATGCCGAATACAATCTTAATCATTTCATTTAACCATTTTTATACCAAGATTGAGCAGGTTTTACACTAACTGTTGTTTTGCATGTTGACTACTAGATTTCTTATTTTTTATACGAATATTATTTAAATATAATTACATTAGATGTATGTTTCATTATAATATTTTATTCTGATTGGCTAACTGCACATCACGTGTTATTTCGTAAGCAGTTGCATTGCTCAATACAACTTTTCATTCATGATAACACGTACTCCAACAATAAAGTGCACAGGTGAATTAAATAATAAAATACATAAAATTCGTGTTTTCATAATCATATCTAAAAAATGTAATTATAAGTATTGAATGCTTCTTTTTGTAACTTTATAGGGTTGTAAAAGCGTTGACCGTGCGTACATTTTTAAAATGAAGCGCTTCCGTGCTTCATACAAAATGTACTTCGGTCAAAGCTTTTACACCCCAATAAATTTACAAAAAGAAGCATTCAATTCTTAATTATAATAATGTTACATATAATCAACATTTAAATTTATAATAATGTTACATATAATCAACATTTAAATTTATAATAATGTTACATATCATCAACATATATATGTTAAGTCAGATTAAAAATACCACAAAAAGACCTTGGCATTGTATTTTTTTGGGGTGATAATCTAAACATGTAGATGTAAACATAAAGAGATGCGTTTTGATTGCCAACGAGACAACTTTCCACCAGAGAACGAATGACGTAGATTTAAGCAATTATAGGTCACCGTATGGCCTTTATGACCGGACTATTTGGACAGTGCAATGAAATTAGTTTTTAAACAATATTTTAGTAATTCAATGTATATTTAGGTTTTGTATTAAAGTCAAAACAATTTAAAGAGCGAGTTTTTAAAGAAATACGAATTTTCTTCAGGACAAAATTTTCAAACTAGTACTGATTTAATAAACCTTTCTCAACGCGAAGATGAAAAAGTGTCAGACTATATTAACCGGCTTCATGTTTTATCTGAAAACCACGATTATGGAGAACAATTTACTTTATGGAAACTCCGGAATGAATGTAAACCTGAGCTTATGCGACAAATGGCCTTCGGTAAATGGCCAGAGACAGCGGCAGAAGCAGAAACTCGATTGCGTTCAGTAGAAGCGACATCAAAATGTCTACAAGAGGAAGACCAGAAGAGAATGCAGGATAATATCGTCACAAAACTGCAACCGGGAATGGAGAAGTTGATACAACAAATTAGTGCCGTAAACAGCGAAGCATTTCAGCAACCAACTGCAAGTCAGACAATGGTGGAACCACTTCTTGATGATCGCAAAGTTCAACATCGTCACAGAACGCCAAGACGACAACGCAGACGTAATCCATGCCACAGATGCGGTGAGTGTGACCATATACCATCTCAATGTCGCTTTATTAGAATAAAATGTAACAAATGCAAATCCATAGGCCACAAAGCAAAAATGTGTAGATCAAAACCAAAACATTTTTCGGCGCAACCAACAAAATTCATTTCGGCAACAGGTTTAAATAACACAAAAGCATCAAATTTAATTAAAATTCGGGTTGCAAATCATTCTGGTATGGCTATGGTTGATTCGGGAGCTACTATTAGCGCAATTTCGGCAGATTTTTATTATGCAAACTTGCATAAGAAGATTACACTTGAAAAGGCATCTCTTCTTGCAACCGGAGCAAGTGGAGCATCTTTAAGAGGAATAGGAACAATTAAAGTCCCAATAGAAATAGGTCGTTTAACAATGCAACAAACTTTTCATATTTTTGAAAATTTTACACATTCTATTATTCTTGGTTTAGATTTTTTAGACAATCAAAAAGCAAGGCTCAATTTTGATGACAAAACCCTTGTTCTCCAGTCTGGTATTACCGAGGTTCCCCTTACTAATGGTGATAATTATGACAATAGCATATGCTTTATTTCTTTAGTTAACGATGAAGTCATTCCCAGTAGGTCCGAAGTCATTATCCCCGTTCAAACTGTTGACAAAAGTATAAAATCTAAATTAGGTATTATTGAACCGAACCCAGCCTTGGTTGGTAAACAGAATATTGTAGGTGCCACATGTCTTGTACAAATAAGAAACAATAAAACATTTTTACAAGTCCTTAATCCTACAAATGCAAAAGTACGGTTATCGAAAAATACAAAAATAGGCAAGTTCAGTGACATTATAGAGAACTCAATTTCAAGTGAAATCACCGATGACACAGTAGAAATTAATTCAATAGATAAGGGTACACAAAATAAAAATAATGAAGCAAAGTACATCGAAATAGCTAAAAGTTTAAATTTCAATTTTTCTGACTCTGATTTAACAAAAGAACAAAAACAAAAACTAATGGTTATGTTAGGTACAAATAGGGACGTTTTTGCTATGAATTTATCCGAACTTGGTTGTACAGATCTTCATCCCCACCGTATCGAAACAGGCGATGCGCAACCTGTAAGACAAAGGTTCTACAGGCAATCACCAGTCGTCAAAGGAGAAGCCAGCAAACATGTCGAAGAGATGTTAAAGTACAATATTATAGAACCGTCACAAAGTGAATGGGCCAGTCCCATTTGTTTAGTCCAAAAGAAGAGTCCAAAGTCAGCATCGTCAACACCCAACACGCCACAGTATAGGTTTTGCGTTGATTTTCGTCTCCTGAATACTTTGACGACTAAAAAAGTGCACCCGATTGTACAAATGGACGATATTGTTGATATGTTAGGCGAGGCGAAGGCGAAATACTATAGTACCGTCGATATGTTTAATGGATTTCATCAAATAAAGCTTGATCCGGCAACGAAACATAAAACCGCATTCACATGTCACGAAGGAGTCTTCGAATTTAACCGACTACCATTCGGCCTTTCTAACAGTCCGCACACTTTTCAATTAGTCATGTCCGAAGCCTTACGTGGTATAAACTGGAAAAGTGCACTAGTCTACATGGATGATGTACTCGTTTTTTCAAGAACATTCGAAGAGCATATGCAACACCTAACGACTCTATTTCAAAAGCTACGGGAAACCAATCTAAAACTTAAACCTACAAAATGTACTTTCGCTGCAAAAGAAGTAAAATTTTTAGGCCATGTTTTGTCCAAAGATGGAATAGCTGTTGACACAACCAAGACAGACGCAGTTAAGACATTTCCTGTCCCCCAAAATACAACAGATGTCAGAGCATTTTTAGGACTGGCAAATTACTACAGGAAGTTCGTAAAAGGTTTTTCTGAAATTGCTAACCCGTTACACAGACAGCTAGTGAAAGGAGCTAAATTTATTTGGGACAAGAGCTGCCAACAGTCATTCGAAGAGATAAAGAAACTTTTGATCTCATCTCCAATACTCGCGTTTCCAGACTTTTCAAAAGATTTCATACTCTACACGGACGCTTCACAGATCGCTATTGGTTACATTCTTGGACAAAAAGATCATAAAGGCAGAGAACAAGTCATTGCTTATGGTGGACGATCATTAAGAGGAGCCGAAAAGAACTATTGTATCAGAGATCTTGAATATTTAGCTTTGGTTGAAGGAGTTAAACAATATCATGTTTATTTGGCTAGCCGAAAATTCACAATATATACAGATCATGAAGCACTTCTACACACTCAGAAGCTCACGAAGGAGAAAATCACAGGCCGACTTGCAAGATGGGCCATGTTCCTACAGAGCTATGATTATGAAATAATCTACAAAAAGGGAACGGCTAATGGTAACGCTGATGCATTAAGTAGAAGACCATATGATACCGAAATAGCTACTATTACAACAGCTACAGTCGAATCGTCAACACAGACAGAATCCAGTTTCATCGAGCTAGACCCATATGCGTCCATTTGCGAAATAACCACAAGTCCAAAAGAAAAAGTAGTCAATGATCAACGGACAGATGAAAATTTCAAAGATGTCATTAAATATATATTGGATAAAGAACTACCCGACAAGACCAGACAAGCTAGAAAAACGGTTATTGAATCACAAGATTATATTATAGACGAGGATGTATTATTTCATTTATACTACCCGAAAGGAAAAGGTCACAGAGCGGATAGGATAGTTAAACGATTGGCAGTACCATTAACCCTAAGAGACGATATCCTGAAGTCATACCATGACAGCTTACTCGGTGGACACAATGGCATTGAACGTACTTACCATACAATACGATATAAATACTATTGGCCTGGTATGTACAATGACATTCAACAGTACGTACAGACGTGTATACAGTGTCAAAAAGCTAAACCTGACGCCCATAAGCGCCCGACACCACTACAACCACTTCCTGTGCTGGACGTATTTAGAAGAGTACACATGGACATCTTAGGACCATTTAGAAAAAGTTCCGGCGACTACACACACGTTCTACTAATAGTCGATTCATTTACAAAATTTATGGAAATACTTCCTATGAAAAATACAAGCGCAAAAGATGTAGCTGACCTATTTTATAACCAGTGGATATGCCGTTATTCAGCGCCTGATGCGATCCTTACAGACAAAGGACAAAACTTTATGTCGAATATATTGAAAGAGGTTTGCAACATCTTCGAAATCGAAAAGATAAATACCAGTAGCTACAGACCCCAAACAAACAGTACATGCGAACGGAATAACAAGACAATAGCTGAAAAACTTCGCACATGCATTGATGCCAACCAGTTAAATTGGTCAGACAAATTACCAAGTATTGCTCATGCTATGAACACGTCAGTATGCACTGAATCGACACAGTACACTCCGTATTTCCTCGTATTTGGAAGAGAATGCAGAACGCCTATTGACACAGTTTTAACAGAACCCTCCAAAGTCGGACCAGTCGCTAAGCAGTATATAGACAAGTTACATGAACACTTAGTTTTAGCTAGAGCAATAGCGCGAGAAAATGCACTCGAAGCACAAAAGAAGTACAAAGCACAGCACGATAAAAGAGCAAGAGAAATTTCTTACAACATTCGGGATAAAGTATGGCTAGATACTAAGAAAACGGAAGTTGGGTTATCCCGAAAACTTTGTAATAAATGGCAAGGCCCGTATTACATAACCGAAGTTAAGGGTAAAAGCACGTATAGACTCCGGCGCTGTTCTGACGATGTACCAATTAAAGGACTTGTCAACGTCAACAGACTAAAGAAGTTTTACGACCCACAAGACAGGCCTACAAACAATGTAGATGTTCCAACTGACGACGAAATGTCAGACGATGATGACAATGAAGAGGAAATTGCTGAGGATGACGATGAAATTGTTCGAACGGATACGCAGCCAGACTCCAATGACCCTACACAAAACGATACTCAGGTACAACGGAACACAAATGATGTCCGAAATAACGATGATTCAGATCTGTATCTAGTAGAACGGATAGTAAAAGCAAAACGTATAAACAATAAAATGCATTATTACATAAAATGGTTAGGTTTCGGTAGCACAAGCAATTCATGGGAACCGGAAGAAAATATTCCTCCAGAATTAAGACACGAATTTAAAGTTCGTATGGATCAGAATAAACGTATAAAAGCACGTAAAACAAAGAAATAGAAATAACCCTCCCCCTTTTATTCTTCTGTAGACTTACACATTACAATTACACATCATTTTTCAAATTAGATAACAAAACTAACATACAATGTACAAGCTCGGTTTATTTGGTACATTGCAATTGGATAAATATTTACATAATCAAATATTTCATTTTTGTACCCGCAAACAGTATTGTTAATAGTAAAACAACATTTAAATTTATATTGGGTTGTCATAGTATGTTTGTCGTAAATTTGGACCTAGTGTTTTTTTTACACAAGTTAATGGTCGTATTATCAGACAAACATCAGTGACAGTTCATACATCAAGTAACTGCAATTTTGTTACAAAATTGGTGTTATTTTCATGTTCTAACAATGGTATAACGGGTACAGTCGTACCAAAGTTTTGGCATTTATTTCGACCCCTTTCGATCATGACTTGGACTCGTCACCCAATTCGTGTTCAAAGGAGTTTCAATATAGGAGTGACGATCCTATACTGAAACGATCAAACCTTGAAAAATCATTTTAAATGCTTTTTGCATTTATAGGAACTATTGTTAAACTTTTATATTATTTCAAAACTTACATTTTTTTTTTCCAAACAACATCACAACACAAGTTCATTTGCATATTTCAAAGTATAAAAAAAGGTACTTCAGATTTTTTTTTTTTCAGACAAAATAGTGTCTTAAAATTTCTATCAGAACCTGTTTAGTTTTAGAATACACAGCATGTTTACAATCAGACAGAACTTTACACTTGAGTTTTATATATCTTATTTTCTATTTTTCTCAATTTGAAGTTCAACAGTTTGACCCCCCCCCCCCCCCTATTTTTTTTACCAACATTTTATATCCGTACCCAAGTTATCATAATATTTTAAGAGAAATATGTTGAGATTTTATTCACTGCAAATATATATATTTAGCTTTACAATCAGTATTGCGATATTTCATACAATGCCTTTTCAAGTATCGAAATGATCTACACTTTGCGTTTTTATTGAAAAGAGATATCAGGTATAAGCGACATTTTGATAAATGGTTACATTCACATAGATGTATTCAATGTATTAGTACAAAAATGTGTACACAAATATATATAGTGCTACAGAACTAGTTCGGACAAATGTTCCTGAAACTTAAAATATGTAGTAACAAAGTTTAGATTGAAGAGAATCTCCGTGATATTCTAAATCTTAGTGTTCATTACTGGTGGAAAAAGAGTTGGTGATGATTTCACATTTATTTGACAAAACAATGACTTTTAATACATTGACAATGTTTATATATATTACTGATTTATTTTATATTCCCATATAGATTCAAGTATCGAAGAGAGAGACACAATGTTCATTTGTTATTTGCATGGTGGCAAATATTACAGACTGTTCGTTTTATACGTATTGATTCGTGATTTATTCGTGTTGGAATTTAGACACACTTAGATTTTATTTTAATATGTACTTTCAAGAAATTTTGAGACAGAAAATTTTAGACGACAATTGTTCGTAATAGCGCGCTTGTAAATAATGTAAATACAATTTTGCTCTATTTAATTTTTCCTGTATGCTTTTTGAAATATTATTCGTTCATAATTTACACATCAACCCATACTGCAAGGTCATTTTGGGATATAATTTGTCATTGACATTTACATCTCCAATTAGAAGTCATTCGCAGTCAACATATATGGTGTTTGTATTGCTTACATTCTATTTAATTATGACGAAGTACGACTGTAGACCGAATATCTGTAATTTAATACTTGATTCGTTAGCATCTTCAATAAAAATGAAAATAAATTATAAAAAACGAATCTTGGTTTTTCCTTGAAGTACGGTTTTCTTACCACGTGCTTGATAAATTTAAAAACAAAACGTAGATATTCTGTAAATATGACATTCAGTGTCAAATAGATCATACTTAATTAAAGTAGTTTAAAAATGTTAACCAAAAAACTGATAAATTTTTAAAATACTTAAAATTTGATTGATTGTGTAATAAAATTGTCGTAAATCACTTATCTGTGATCGTAAAAATTGCGTAAATTGTTAACAATACGTCTCATAAAGTATTGTTTTGTTAGAAAACTATACAGTAATATAATATACTTGCACGTGTCGGACTAGTATACAGATATAACCAAAAAATATAAAGATTTTTTTTTAGAAAAAAAAAAAATAACACATAATTAAACCAATTCTTCAGAGAACAATTGAAGGTCTTTCCACCTCGATAATAAGAATGAAATTTAAAAAACTATGTTAGGAAATGTCACTCCGTGTTAATGTAATGTGGTAAATCAAACTGATATAAAAAAAATAATAGATTTATGCAGAGGCTTTAATTGTTTAATAATGAACCAGAATAAATTTTTAGCAAAGGTTAAAATCTAGAACGTCCAATTGACCTTTGACCTTGACCTCAATTTTGAGGTCATTTGTCAGTGATCTCAAATCAAAAGATCCCAGGTCAATCACTTGTATGGTTGTGGAGAAATACTGATTTCAAATACATAAGGGGAGAAAATTCCTATGAAGGTTAACCAAAACTCTTCGTCTTAAATATGTTAAAGTTGCGCCTTATTGTAAACAGTTATTTGGCACACACATCATATCATTTACTGAAACAGTTTCTTTTGAATAAGGATAGCAAGCAAAATTCAAAATTTATAACATGACCTTGACCTTTGACCGTCGTAAATTTTCAAAGGGAATAACTCCCATAAGATGTTAATTCTGATCACTCAAGTCAAAATTATTTTTTTCACCAAATCATTCTTAAGAGTAGACGAACAATTTGGTGAAAAAATAATCAGAAGAAAAACAAAAGGTCTTTCCACGAAAAGTGGAAAGACCTAATAATTCGTTGTTTGAATGAGCTTTTCTAAATAGCAGCAGTTCAACTCGGAAGTATCCAAATGTAACAAGGCTGAGGATATGAGGATAACGTCCAGTCTTTTTCGAAGCAGTTTGCCTGGTCCTTCATTTAGGATAATTTAGTTTATGTAAACAAGACAGTTCAATCGCAGAATTGTGTTTCAAGTTAACTTTTTATTAGTTAAAAAAAAAAAGTATACATCATCGGCTAAGGCAAGCGGAGAGGATGACGATAAGCAGACCCGTGAATCTGTTTCATCTGAAATTGAACCTAGTGGAGTGATGGCTTCTCGTCTGACTATAGCAACAAACAACTACAACACCATATCCTGGTATCGTTTCTTGTGACATCGTAAACGACGTGATAAAAAAAATCAATTTGTAATAGATCTTGATAATTCCTAGGCTTATGAATTCCCGTTTCTATCTAGGTTCAAATACTAATCTTATTTTCAATCAAAGAATAAATTTCCAATGTTCCCTGCCATGCACATTACATGTCATATTTTATCTATCAATGGGCAAGGAACAAGGGATTAACTAAAACAGCACTTATTTATTCTTTTTTTTTTATTTTCAATATCTTCACAGCAAATGAAATGGGATTTCCATTACAATTTATATTTTAAAGGGTCATAACTGGTTAAAAATATTTGATTGCGACTTATTT
>CM034356.1:39435412-39468760 GCA_019925275.1 Mytilus edulis | reverse complement strand
CTGAACATAATTAAACAAAACAACCCAAATATGATTCTAGTGAAGTAAACATTGAATAAAATAACCCGCAGTGAGCAGCTTCATTTGACCACAGAGATCAAACCATGAACAGTTGGGACAAGTATGGACACATCATTCGACTTGATACAGCTTTGAATTTGGATAGTGATTAAATATTTGACACAGCATATGTTTCTCACACTAAAAGAATGTGATAGAATTAAAAAAAAAAATGAAATTGGACATTTACTTATAGTGATCCAATATTCAAAATCTAAACAACTTTTAATTTAAAACCTCGATTTGGAACCAACTTGAAAACTGTCTCCAAAATCTTTTTTTTTTATATATTATTTAGTTTCAGTATTTCAATCAAACCCAATAATTATTTTTTGTTGAAATCAAACAAAGTTAATTTTGGACACTGTGGTCCTTAATATGGACACATTTGAAAACGGGAACCAATATGAAATTCGAAATAAACAGTAAGATTCGATATATAAAAGAACCAAAAGAATTAATTATTTGTTAAAAGTTAAATTTTGAACCCTTTGGACATCAATGTGTACTAATTTAAAACGGGCTCAAAATCCAAAATCTTAATACACGAATAGATTCAGCATAATAAAAAACCACACGATTACGAGACTTTAAAAAAAATGAAATAGGACAAGAAATACTTAAGGGGGTTCGCGGGTCTAAATCATTTATATAGGATTTCTCTATGTTTTTCTATAAATGAACTTTATCTTATAGTTAATAGAAAAATAAAATAAAAAAGTGGGGTCACCGTTCATTTCCGCTCAAAATCTGCCTTCGAAAGAAGCATACAATTTTGTAAAGGTGGTTTTTTTCTGTTGAAGTAATAGGAGAAATAAAGGTAATATCGAAATAAAAAAAAAGAAATTTATTACAAAAATCGCTAAAATTTTACAATAATTTAGTTTAAGTACAGCTTATATGGAAATTATATTAAAAAAGATAGGTCACCGATGAGTTGAAAAAGATATTTCAATGTTAGAGCCAAAAAAATGGCATTTTTCCACCAAAGGGAGATAATTTGGAACTTTTTCAAGGATGTATACATTTTGAAAGTCATCAGGGGCCAACACGAATTGATTGTTTTGAATGATTTTTGTACCATATGATAAAGTAACAACTACGAAAGGAAATAAATAAAATTTGTAATGAAAAACAAATGTTTGATTTTTTTTGAATTTTTTATACCCTCGAGCCTCCTTAAGCAATTTATACAAAATGATATAAAAGTATTGTATAGGCACCTTTTCCTAGACTGAAATGCCATAAACCTAAAATAAATTGCAACATTACTATTGTTATACAATTTCCTAGAGACCCATACACTTATAATCAAGTTATTGACTGGAAACAAGAAAATTGTTTTGTCCCTTTGTGTTCCCTTATTCCTAAACGGTTTGGGCCATCAACCCCAAAACCAATCCAATCTTTATTTTGAGGTATGGAACATTTTGGAACAAACTTTTAGCGATACATACACTTATATACAAGTGATTATCCTGAAACTAATCCCCAAGATCGATTCCAACATTCCTTATGTGGTCTGAAATGACGACGACATACCATTCTTAACATAACCAACTGCAAAAGTTTGTGGTTGCATAAAAACTAATGAGCAATCTCTGCTTCAAACGGTGTCTCCATATACTCTCTCATGATGTATCTTCATGTTCTGGGTCCTTTATGGTAATCTTTTAACAAGATAACCGCCATGTCCGGTTGATCACAAGACTGATTGGAAGAGAGTACTATCCTAGCCTAATTTTTCTTGCTTACTTCGTAACGCTCGCACTAATTCATAACCGTTCCTGGTTTTTGGTATTATATACTTACCAGTCATTCTGTCCAAACGAACTGTGTACGAACTGTGTACTTGGAATACTAATACTTTATATATGTATACTTACATGATAAAAGTGTATTATTGTCGTGGTAAAGTAAATAAACTATTGGACTTAAGTGATACTATTTCTTAACCTCAACATACCGTTATATATAGATAACAAAATTTAAAATCTATTCATAAATATTTAATAGAATGTAGCAAGATTATATTTTTATGGCGTCATGGTAGTTTATGTATAATAAGGCATAACATTAAAATAATAAATAGCTTTTCAAATCTATTCAAAATAAATTCAGACTTTAAGTGAAATATTTTTTTCTTTATTTTAAGTTGGGCTTATATTACTATAACAATAAGCAAGTATAAGCCCTCGTGTTGATTTAAAAACCCGACTAGAAATAAATAAATAGGAAAACACAAAATTTATAAATTTCAAAGTGAAAATATTCTGACATACAGTTATCCTTATTCTTTGTAGTAAAAAAAGGCCCCTAAGAATTCAAGCTATCTGAACATTCATTTCATTAAAAAAAATTATACATACCATTGTGTTAGTTGATCCCTCCTTTTCTTCATCCGTAGATATAACTGTGCCCCACTAAGAATATTTCTTTGACTTACCTTTATAAATTTGTCGTAATCCACAAAAACCACAAGACATTACCAACGCCGACAACCTTAAAAGATACATCGACGGGCATCAGTACCGTAGTGTGGTCTTTGGGTGTCCGCACCTACCCCTAAGCCCATTTTTGGGTTTGCGAGGTCGCTGTGGTGTGGGCCCAAAAACCGGGAACGGTTCCTAGGTTAGAAAACCTAAGAGGTTACGAAGTAAGCATTATCTTTCTGAGAAAAATTGGTGCTTGGAGAGCACTCTCTTCCAGTCAGTCACAAACATGGCCGATCAGAAGGGGAGTTTCTCTAGTTCCGATTTGATAACGACTGGTACACAGTATATATACATGTTGGTGACGTCATAACAGATATATAAATAAACCCGGTAATATCTATATTTAGATAAAAATTATGACAGAATATTACTTTTACTAAATGTATGTGGTTTAAAATGCTGACGATGTTTAATGTTAAGTACATGAAATTTTAAATCGACCGGGTGTACTGATTATGTTATGAAATGACTGATTAAAGTTAAGTTAATAATAAGACGTTTTATCATTAAAAATGAAGCAACCGCATTAACGTTTTTTTTTATTTTAATTTGTATCCACTTAGTACAAGTTATACATCGAAAAAATATTGATAAATAATTATCTTTATTTGTCATATACGTAACATTATACTTGTGACATAAACAAAAGTAGCAACAACAATAAAATAACTGAGTTGAACACACTCACATCTATATAAAACTAATTAAGAGTCCCCTTTCGTCAGCTCAAAAGACTGTTTTATAAAGGAACCTGTTTTTGTCACTTGGTTTATATTAGAAGGATTTAGTAGGACTACTAGTTTTTCAGTATCGGATAGATTTGGAAATATACGATAATCTATTGCCATGTCATTAAATTTTTTTATACGTAACACATTATTAATCTGACAGTAGAGGGAGAAAGTGGATTTCATCTTCTAAAGTTTTACAAGTTGGACATGTTCTATTGTCTCGAGGTATAGAACAGTTTTGATATTTGCAATTTGTACGCGTTCGAGACATTACTAGCAAGAAAAGTCTTTTTTAAATTGGTTTGTGAATGTAAATATGTGAGAAAAAAAACGCTTGTATTAAATAAGTTTTTTTCCCCCCAAATCATCTTGAAAATTCATTAGACACTATTTAAATGGAAACAATACTTACAATATTACTTCACTATTTACAAATATACTGTTGCATTTAATTTAAAAAAAAACGATGACGCATATTTTTAATAGATTGTACATTATCATAAACAAATTCACTTTTAAACATGCACATTGTGTTTTTTGCTCAACAATATACTGATTTTGTGTCACTGATGAAAAAAAAAGTAAAATCACAAAAATACTGAACTCAGAGGAAAATCAATTCGGAAAGTCCATAATCACATGGCAAAATCAAATAACAAAACGCATCAAAAACGAATGGACAAGAACTGTCATATTCCTGACTTGGTACAGGCATTTTCAAATGTAGAAAATGGTGGATTGAACCTGGTTTTATAGCTAGCTAAACCTCTCACTTGTATGACAGTCGCATCAAATTCCATTATATAGTCATCGATGCGTGAACAAAACAAACAGACATAATAGGTAAAAATGTCAAAAATAGGGGTACAGCAGTCAACATTGTGTTATCATCTTAATCACTATAAAAACAACAAATGTAACGAAGAAGCACAAAAAGGCATACATCAAATTAACATACTCATTTTGATTATATTATACGATCATATTTGTCTATGTAAAATGCACCCATCAAGGAAGGAGGGTATGGGTACTGGTGTAAAATTGCGCGTTTGAAATTCGCACAGGTAGACATGAAATAATTTTGTCGTTCAAAGTATGTCGGGATGCATAAATACAGTCACGCAAAATAGATATAACAAACACTGACTTAGCAGTTAAAGTAATAATAATAAATAAAATAATAGTGTGGTTCAAAGTATGACGTGATACATAAGTACAGAGTCACGTAAAATGTATATCACAAAAAAAGGTGGTTAACAGTAAAAGTAATATTAATGAATAAAATAATTTTGTCATTCAAAGTATGACAAGATACATAGGTACAGAGTCACATCATAAAATAATTTTGTCATTCAAAGTATGACAAGATACATAGGTACAGAGTCACATCATAAAATAATTTTGTCGTTCAAAGTATGATGGGATACATAAGCACAGAGTTACGTCAAAAGGTTATCTCAAAAAACAGACAACAGTAAAAGTAATATTAATAAAGACAAATAAAAGAATAATATAACACGTAATTAAGATGATAAACAACGTCAGTACGCAAAATCTATACTTCAAGACCATCGTGTATTATTTGTGAAGTTGATACGGAATATTTATCAACAAGTTCTGGGTACCTTCCGATGAACTTTTTTAGAAAAAGGACGAGACGTTCTTTGACATACCCCTGGTTCATCAACTTTCTGCTCAGACACTGGTGACGTTTTACAAAGTCTGAGTAGGAGCTGCAAGCTCTTGAATACCGAATAAGTTGGGAAATGTATATTCCATATGCAGGTGCAGTTGGTATGTTGCTACTAAGGTGGGGGAAATTGATAATTTCAAAATCAAAATCGTCTCGTTTGTCATAGATTCTGGTACTAAGATGACTGTGTATGTCAAATTCGAGGTATAAGTCTAAAAATGAGGCGGATGAAGCCGTGTCTGTTGTCTCTTTAATTTCTAGTTCTGGTGGATATATTAATGGAACCCAATCAGAAAAGTTAGGATTGTTAATGGAAAGAACATCATCAATATATCTGAAAGTGAAATTAAATAACCTGGCTTCTTTGATCTTCTTGTTTTTGACAAGTGTCTGAAGGAACTCCGATTCATATGAAAACAAGAAGAGGTCAGCAAGGAGAGGCGCGCAGTTCGTTCCCATAGGAATGCCGACAGTTTGTTGAAAAAGTCTACCTCCAAACTCAACAAATATGTTGTCGATAAGAAACTCCAGCATACTGACCACTTGTTCTTTTGTGTAGCAGGTTTTACCTTTTTGTTTGTCACTATTAACGAAATATGCCTTATGAAATCCCAAAGTAATAAATTTATAGCGTATGCTACCATTTTTATGTTGAAAGGCATTGTGGATTATTTCTTTTAGGCGATTTTTCAATTTCACATGGGGAATGGTGGTATACAGGGTTGAAAAATCAAAAGTTTTGATAGAACTAATTTCAGAAATAGACCGAGATTTAAAATTTTCTAGAAGTTCTTTAGAATTTTTAAGAATCCACATATGGTTAATACCACTACGCGAGTAAACAGTTTCACAGTATTTCTGAAGACCCTCTTTCACTGCGGATAAAATTTTAGTCAATCTAATGGACAATTCTTTAGTGGAACATGAAGATGAGCCAGCAATATACCGTTGTTTGTACGGAATTTTATGAAGCTTTGGTATCCAATACAAACAAGGTAAGTCCTCCGATTTGGTGTTCAATGTAATGTTTATGGAAGCCATGAAGGACTTATGATTTGCTAAAATCTCATCCTTGTCAAATGATAACCATATATATATCCATTTTTTTCTAATACATGATGCACTATTTTATATATTTTATTTAACCTTATATAGGCCTGTGGTCATACTAGCCCAAAACGTGTCTACTTTTTTTTTCGAATAGATATAGGAAGATGTGGTGTGAGTGCCAATGAGACAACTCTCCATCCAAATAACAATTATAAAAGTAAACAATTATAGGTCAATGTACGGCCTTCAACACACCGAACAAAAAGCTACAAAGGGCCCCAAAATTACTAGTTTAAAACCATTCAAACGGGAAAACCAATGGTCTAATCTATATAAAAAACGAGAAACGAGAAACACGTATAAATTACGTAAACAAACGACAACTACTGCACATCAGATGCCTGACTTAGGACAGGTGCAAACATTTGCAGCGGAATTAAACGTTTTAATGGTACCAAACCTTCTCCCGTTTTCTGAAACAATAGCATAACATCACAACATAGAAAACCACACGATAAAATATCAATTGGAAGGCTTAACTCAATCAAAAAACGTAAATTAACACACTATGAACGAAAAAATTTGATCTGCGATACCTGAATGCAAATGCACAGTTAATAAAATATTAGGGACAAACATACAAGGCCAAAAAAACAAACAAAAAAGTCCAAACTGTTTTAAATTTATTTTTAATATCAGACTCGCTATTGATCAAAGGATAAGTCTGTACCAGAAAAGATTCCCCTTACTTCAAAATTTAACCTTAACCTGTCATTCATGTATATCTTTCTATACAAATCGCATCCTAGATTGCTAAGAATTTTTATCATCAAAGAATGTTGTTGAATTGATAGATCATGACAACCTCCTGTATTCTTTGTCGACCATAAACAAAATTAGACTTTAATTGCATTTGGTCAAGTATAGTACGGTGACCAGAAACAACATTTTTGAGATTTAATCGTCAAACATACGTAAATGGCTATATTACGTATCATTGGATTCGGCAAAATGAGTACTTTTGAAATATCGATGTTGTCAAAAAAATGTGTGGTAACAGTTTTGCATAAAATAAGGGCAAAGATCAAATACTGCTTTCAGTTTTTTCTTCAATATTTTCAACATTTAAATATATATGCAGAAATTTATGTTACATTTCAGATAACATAAGACGCGTAACAATGAATTATCTCGAAAATATAAAAAAAAAGGAAATTTAATAGTCGATTTATTCTAAAAGTTGGCGTTTTGCAAACTCTTGTTCTATTATACAAGATCAACACATATTCCGTTACAGTAGTTACCTTGCCGGGTGACTACAACCTCAGCAATAAAATAATAAATATTTTTGTACTTTAAGCCTACTATCCTGAACGTGTATATAGCAAAAGCTCATGCATGTTATTCAAAATATATGAAAACTACAAAGTCTTAGAATATGAGATTAAAAAATATCAGGTATTTAACAGCGGTATACTACTGTTGCCTTTATTTATTCAATAAGACCTTAAACAACTTAATACTTAGAAAAAAGGTACAGTTAAAAATCTCACGACAGAATTCAGCCAGGAGTATCTTCTAGTGCATCTATCAAGAACATGATTGGGAATTTCTACATAGTTCTGAAAAAAACCTATTGTGAAACATCTGCCAGCCCTGTTAAGTTGCTTCACAGTTAACATTTGTTCGGCTGCATAACCTGGAGGATATGTTACAAGTGCAATGTTTGAACTCTTTTCAGACAACAAATAATAAAAAACTGCCCAGAAAGGAACTGTTTGTCCTGTTCTTGGTTACATGTATGTTATGGACTGGAAAGTCTATAATATTCCTCGATAGAAGTCTTAAGAACACCCAAATATCACCAACAGTATTGCCTCTACCATAAACTCACGTCTGAATTTGGTCAAATGAGGTTATACGACGAGGTGGTTTATATAAAGATAACGTATTTGTCAGAGTATGTAGTGTCATCCATAGACAGATATCTGTCTTGATCGTATTTGATGCGAGTCAAATTTTCAAGAGGATCATTAAAGGAATTTGTTTGAAACACGGCTTTAGCTAAAGAGTGGAAAGTGTTGTTACCATCTGTAGTTTCTGTGTTAATGTCGATGTTATCAGAGCCCTTCTGAATCAGACGACCCCCCCCCCCCTGCAAAATAGAACAAATACCTCCAGGAATGTAGCGGTCATCATTGATAGGACTAATCTCATGGTTTGTCACAGTAGTTCAGTGTAAGTGGCGCAAAATCCATTTGCTTTAAGAATTTCAACAAGACGCTTTGAGCCAACCTCATGATATACTTGTACAGTCAATCCAATGCAAGATGAAAAGGTGATGAAATATTGCATTCTGTTAATGCCAAACATTTTCTCAAGTTGTCGGTTTGTATATCAGAAGGATCAACCCCATTTTTAAACCCCTTTTCATCAACAAACCAGGTGTGAAGCTTAACTAATTGAAGTAGGATATTGCACAATGGAAAGTTCAACCTTTTCAACTTCACGACAAAACATTTTTGCAACGGAATGAAAAAGTTGCTCTTCTGTTGGCTCCCTTTGTTCTCGGGATCATTTTTATTCATCTTTAAGATTAGCAGCTGCTTTAACATCGTCCCCAATTGTCATCGAGCTGCTCTTCATAATACATAATGAAACATAATGTTTGACATGCCTTGACTTTGTTGTGTTTGTATGAAGAAAGAACTACCGTAATTATTTTTCAACCAGCGTTGAAGTCTGTTAATTGTAAAACTTTTGGGTACATTTTTAGGAAAGTAAGAGAAGAATATTTCCAATAATGATGATAATAGAAAAGCTTCCCTTTTCTCCCTATAAGGAACTTTAAAAAAGCAGTTAGGTAGTCAGAAATGTTTACTGACATGGTTCTTCATCAATCTTCTTTCAACCCTTTTATATATTTAGTAATACATTACTTGTAAAGCATTTATAACAACTTTTGTGGTAAACCATATTCAAAGAGTCCAAAGGAATTTCAGCAAACGACCCATACTCTTCCACAAATTCCATAATTTCGTTTTACTACTGAACTAAAGAAATTACATTTACTCTTATCAGTAAAAGAAGTGACTGATTCATTACTGCTTCTCTGGCAAAAGATATACTTTTCTGAATTTGAACACATTTGTGGTGTTTTGGAATTACTGGGCCCTAATCGTAAACATTTTCCGGATATTACAGGTTCAAATCCAGATTCGGTTCTTAATTTTTTGAAATATATAAAATACATTTTTTTTAAAACAACAACTTTACTTTCGTTTATCAAACAAACGATTAAAAGGAATATTTTAATAAAAATCTCTAAAATCACGATAACTAGCTCGAAATGGGAACATGAACAAACAAAATAGATCGAATTGAACAAATTTAGCAATGAAACATCGTTGTGTGCAGTGCACTTGATACGAAATATCATTTATAGATCAAAATAAAAGTATCGGTCCAGTGCAAGTCGAATATCCGTGGGGAAAGCTGCATCTTCGATTTTGTATTGTATATATTGGTTCAATGCACATGTCGAAATAATGCTTCTGAGATAAATGAATTTGATATTGTTGTTTAATTTTAAAAGGTTTGAAATATCATAGAAATTTTGATTATTTACTTTTAGCGTTAAAATAAATGATAAAATTGAATTGAAACGCGCTCTTTTAAATGCAATATAATTGTAGTGTTAAACTTTTACAAAAACTCTTCAAAAACGGAATAATTTTGCTAAACTTCATTTGAAATCATCAAAATAAGGTCTTACAACAATGTACATAATAACAGAAAGCGTATCACGAATATTCTTTTAGAATGTACACCTGAAAACCTTTTAAAGTCATCTTTTCTTTTAAGTAAGGTAACGTATATCAAAGACCATTTTACAAAAATTGCACCGTACGATTTTTGACGAAGTCAAAATTTAAAGTTTAACTTTTGAACTACCAATACTGTGATGTATATCCGTAAAGTCCGAATGACAATTAAACTCTGTTTATAAGCGACTATTCCTTACTTGGTCTCCATACTAACGTCTTTACTGTAAAATACGAAAGGTGTTCAAACAGTTCGTCACGTCAAGTGAAAAGCATTATTGGAGAACAACTTCTTTGCAAAAGACAAATGTCATTTAATTTGTGTGCAAGACATGCTAAAAGACAAATATTGCGCAGATTGGAAGAACAGTTTAGTGAACCTCCCAAAGCAGCAAACAAAAGAGACTCACAGAGTAAACATACAGCTGTGAATATTACAAATTAATTGACAACTGTATGGAAAGAAAACATTTCATTTCCTCATAAATTGTATTTTTTTTACTATTAACAAGTTCAATATTTCTGACGAATTGATTTTGTTTTAAATTTTGTAACAAAAGATAAACAGTTGAAATATTTTGTTATGTCAACATCCGATAAAAATTGCTAATTATCTATTGCAAGATTTCAGGAAGAAAAACACATTTTTATATAACATTTCAAAATTATATTATTTTTTGCTCGTAATACTAATAACATTTATATTTAAAGTGACTTATTGGCATAAAGGTTAGTCCTTACAGGTTTTTGTATTTTCATTGTTATATACACTATTTGTCAGAACCATATACCACTATAACTAATTTTGTTAGTTGTTAGTAATGAACTTATTTATATACTGCACTCGTTCTATTTGTCAGTCAAAATGCGTTGGCAGTATATTTCTATGTCATATATAGTCACTGACCCGATATCATTTTAGCTGAAATTCAATATTTATATAGTAGAGCCGGAACTATATTTAAATATTCATGACGACCGCTTCAACTTGTCCTTGTTTCCAATGTATACAACCAAGCGTGGAGAAACTCAAATTTATTTCTTTTACAATTGTAGGAAAAGAATATTTCACGTGTTAATATTTTTTGTTTTAAAACCTATAAATCATTATATTTTATGCTTATTGTTGCTATATTAGTCCATACTGAAACGAATTTGGTAACCATAGATTGGTTTCAACAGGTAATGTACATTTTATTGTGTTGTATATTTCTCCGCCAGATGTGAGACCTTGTTAAAGGGGATTTTCCCCCCAATATTTAAATCAAATAAATAGCAATAACACAATAAACAACCATTGATAAGTTTTTTTTATTGCAGTAAAAGACAATTATAGTGAGCCTCACATTTCACCGTTTCTAAGCCTCATCCTGAAATCGTTGATATGTCAACTCAATACACTATTATTGTCTATCAAATGGAAAACAAACAAACATATAATGGATGTGTTTAAATGGTTATTTTTCTAAATAAATAAAACAATTGTAGGCAACATTTTACATATTTTATTTTTATTGACTTTATCGTACATTTCTGTAATGAATACAAGATATGTTGACAAAAGAATATTCTTTAAATGTATTGCGTATCACTATTGTTAAAGTGCTAGATCTTTACAGACAACTCAAAATCCTAACTGGACAGCTGCAGCATGATATCGCTCATATGTTTGCTTATCCTTTTTATAGTTTTACCCCCAATAAAATGTTTATTGATGCAAACAGGTGTTGGCATAAAGAATACAGACTTTACAGATTTCAAAATTACAGAAAACAATCTTAACCTCAGAGTTGCACGAAATTTGATTGGTTGCAGTGCCCGTTGTCTGGAACATCTGCAGTGTCTATCGTTTTCTTATAACCAGAAAACAAGCATGTGTGAAATATGGGACGAAGATTTCATTCATATTAATGCCACAGATGGATCAACAGATGTTGGGTGGATATATTACTATATACTCAGAGGTAAGAATATATGATTAAAATATGTTAATTAAATATTTAAGTTTAAGGATGTATTTAGGTGAGGTTTTGTGAATTTCAAAAAATCAAGAATTTAAAATTGATACTATAAGTCAAAAGAGCATTGGTTAAGAATCAAAATAAGCACAAAATATGGATAGGTCCTTTTCGAGATATTTGATAATTAAAATATGCCGGGAAAATGCTGACTCGGACTTTTACCTTATATTTCATGGTTATTATTTTAGTCTCAAATCAAAAGAAAGAAAATGAACAAACAATCTGCTATAATTTTGTAAATGACCTTTTATGGGCTATTAAATTTTTTTACCGTGTATCGTATTGAAAAACACCAAGGAGTCCGAATATTTGACACAAATGCCAAAACCTCACCTAAGTAAATCCTTAATGAAACATGGTACTCCTAAATTATACAACCCGATGTATTGTGTTGTAAGGCTGTTGTCTAATTGATGCATACCAACTAGCGGGTATCTCTTTTTAATCATTTATGGAAGTGAAGATGTCGAAGTTAATAGACGGAATACATTTCAAAGCCTAAAAGCCTACTGTCCTGAAATAAACATAAAACAATTAAACAAACAAATACATACCTTTTTTTAGATTACTCGTTACAACATTTTTGTTTTCAAATACAAATTACATGTAATGCATTTCTTTTTCTAATTCGGCGCATCTATCGCAAAGATAAATAAAATTGAGAATGGGGAATGTGTCAACGCGACAACAACCCGACCATAGAGCAGACCACAGCCGAAGGCCACCAATGGGTCTTCAATGTAGCGAGGAGAAACTCCCGCACCCGAAGGCGTCCTTCAGCTGGCCCTCAACAAATATGCATACTAGTTCAGTGATAATGCATGTTAGCAACTTTAAAAGGATAACGGAAGTAGTTTCAGAATTGTGAGGTCTCTCTGTGACCATATCAGTGAAAGCTCGAATTTCCAGCTTTACCACATCGGAACCTTATGTGGAGCATACGTATCCCTCAACAGCATCTAATATCATTCCCGGTTTTTGGTGCGGGGTTGCGTTGCTCAGTCTTTAGTTTTGTATGTTGTGTTTCGTAGGCTGCTGTTAATCTTTTCGTTTTTTTCGTTTTTTTGTCATAGTTTTGTCGGTATATTTTCGACATTTTTTTATTCTCCTTTTGGTATCTCCTATTTCGTTTTTCATTCCGGTCCGCCTCCTTAAATTTTTTAAAGCTTTTTCATTTTGATAAATCGGCTCAGAAAACACAAAAAATTTCAATATCTGACTGCATAAGCTTTATTGGCTAACACTTCATTTTCGTTTTGTTATAAAGTCTCCCAATTGTTGTGTAAACGGAAAGGGTGTCTGGTGCTCTAAATTTTAGACTGATATCTTCAATGAGCTTTTGTAATATACAATGCGTATTTATAAAGAGTCATTATAATGTCACAAACGTCACAATATTGTACGTATCAAGTTAAAGTTGACTTGAGATGAATTTGGCTATCAATTTTAGGTATTTTGTCATTTAGCTCTTCAACGGTTTTGGTACTTATACATCCTTCAAATGTTTGGCTTTGGGCGTTCCTGATGAAAGTAAATCCAGAAAAGCGCTTCGGACTCATTGAAATTATTAAACGTGTTGTTTCCAATTTTTTAAAGTTGCATAATTTATTAATTACTAAATATTTTGACCAATGTAAAAATATTTTTTATCTAGAAATGAGCTTGACGGCGGTTTGGTGTTTGCCTTAACTTGGTGTAGTTACTCTATTGAAATAATTTCATTCTTTAACGAATGGCAAGCTAGAAGTTAGCTAGTTGATAGTTAAGTCTGGACGACGTTTCTCTTCTCTTAGATTATTATTTATTGATATATTATTACATTGGTTGCAATGAATTACATTGATTTCCCAGTTAGATAAAAACCGATAATTTCACATGTGAAATAAACGTGGTTATTTCACTCTCTGACGTCATACAACAGTAGGCGTTGTCAAGACGTCGATAACGTCGGATCAAAACAAATTGTCAATGCGTAGGAAAAAGATATAGTTCCTTACATTTTCTACATTAATTTCATAAAAAAAGGCCATTTGCCAATGTAATAAAAAGAATAACTAATCGCCGTATTTGAATATCAAAAATAAGACAACTTGTGACCGAATCTAATTCGGTAGGTCACATTCGGGGAAAGGGGAATAGTATTGTAGTTCCGACCGTTGGAACAAATCCTCTATAATCTGTGAAAGGGTTATTCCGTAACGGTTAACCAACTCGATATGGCGTCAGTAAAATTAACGAAGGGATGATTTTAACTTTGCCTCTTCGAATTCTTGGTTTAATAGCTTACTGATGAGCAGCAGCCCTCCATCAAGGAAATGATGATAGGAAATTCAACACCTAGAATATCGTATCAACTGGCAGATATTTACTTGAATGTTGCTACAATGAAATGCAAAGTTCACAATTGAGAAGTTTAAGTCATCTCTTTTGTCGTTTAGTTTAGTTTCCAGCCGACCCTCAATGTCAATGTCTGGATGTAAATTAATATATGAGATAAACTGTATCTGATCTAAGTGTGGCATTCTAGAGTGTGGCATTCTAAAGTGTGGCATTGCAACAGAAGACTGACTTCCACATAGTGAATTTGTCTTGTTTTGTCATAGACGCACATCAAAAACAATATTATCAGAATGCTTTAACTATGTGTGTGTCTTACAACAGATATCTGGCAAAAGTAAATAGAGGATTTGTTGAACTTACACTTGAAAATAAATAAGGTCCTTTAACATGTTTAATAGACAATTAAACCATGAGGTTAACTTTAAAACAAGCTTGTTTTATTTGCATTCATTGTACTATATATATAACGTTCGTACTTTTAATTAATTAAACGAATACATTGTACGTGTAAAATATTACTTTAATCATGAGTAAAACACAGAAGTGCTGACTTCTGGGCAAGTGTTACCTAACTGTTTTGAAGTCAACATTATCCGATTGAGGTGCAGACTTAGTTTAAATACAGTCACATGATATAGGTAATCATAATTTCTTATTGTTCATATTAGTTAATGTCTAACATTTTGCTTCTATTCTAAGAGCAACATCGGGACTTACAATCTGCTGATAGAGACACAAACTAGTCCTAGACTAGTTAGACTTTATCAAGTACTTTTAAGACTAATGGCATTATGATCAGGGTATTTTGCTCTGATTTCAAAATGTATATTATCTGCGGAAAATGCCTATACCAAGTCAGAAATATGACATTTTTTCATACGTTCCGTTGATTGATAACGTTTGGTTCTGTCAATTTATATTGACTTCCTCATTTCTTGAAGTTTAGTATTTTTGTTATACTTTTTTTTTACATCGACCCGGACAATTATGCCTACTATAAGTTATATGGTTCGCTACTGACCCCCTACGGATCCATAGAGGGTAAGTAAAATCCATAGGGGGTAAGGCCGGAGGCAGTAGTTACCCGTATAAAGAATTTATCGCACGCTTGACATTTTCTGTTGCTTTTTGTGGAAAAATAAACAATGAAACACAACTACATTGATAGATGACGTCACCATTAACGCGTCACGAACCCCCTATGAAATTTACTAACCCCTACGGTCTCATACGGGGTCACCACGTGACGGCGTTAAACCAATCACAACGTGATAATTTACCCGCGGTGCGATAAAACCATATCTTATCTCTGATTAACGTACAGTTTGTTTGTTTTAACTAATTGTGATTTAGAATTTTAGTATTTATAATTGTCTATTATTAATGAGCTGTGCGTATCTTATTCATTGTTGTTTTATTTGTCTTTATTTGGTTGTGTTGTCAAATTTCCGTTTCATGATATTTACTGTACATCTTGTTTATTCATATTTGTTTTTCATCTCAATATTGACACTTACTTAACCTACAAGGGATTTTAAAGTCGCCAATATTCTTCTTCTATTCTTAGCTTTAGGCATTTTAAATCCTGTATTCCTTAGTTGAAGGTAATTAACACTATCTATTAATGAAATAACAACATATAGACACTTAAATATTGATTGACTTATAGGGTCTTTGTATCGGAATTAAACACATTTATTTAAAAACCTGTTGTTGGCATGACACGGGTTATGTTCTTCTCATATATTTTACGATGGTATAATACTAAACCCATAACGGAGGGGATTGTGCCTGATATTCATATGATGAAGACATAATCTTTCAATCAGTTTAATTGCGGTCTGACGCTGGCATGTCAGTAACTGCTAGTAGTCTGTTGTTGTTCATGTATTATTGTCATTTTGTTTATTTTCTTTTTTTACCACTTTTGACATCGGACTCAGACTTCCCTTGAAATGAATTTTTCTGTGCGTATTGTTATGCGTTTACTTTTCTACATTGGCTAGATGTATAGAGGGGGAGGGTTGAGGTCTAAAAAAACATGTTTAACCCAGCGGCATTTTTGCGCCGGTCCAAAGTCAGGTGTCTCTGGCCTTGTTTAGTCTTGTATGATTTTTAATTTTAGTTTCTTGTGTATAATTTGGAGTTTAGTATGACGTCCATTATCACTGAACTAGTATATATATTTGTTTAGGGGCCAGCTGAAGAACGCCTCCGGGAGTTTCTCACTGCATTGAAGACTTTTTGGTGACCCTCTGCTGTTGTCTGTTCTATGGTCGGGTTCTTGTTTTTTGACACATTCCTCATTTCCATTCTCAATTTTATTTAAATACATTATCTAACAACAACAATAAAAGTAATTATAATGAATGTATATGTACTCTTTGACACATTCCCCATTTCCATTCACAATTTTACTTAAATACATTATCTAACAACAACAATAAAAGTAATTATAATGAATGTATATGTACTCTTTGACACATTCCCCATTTCCATTCACAATTTTACTTAAATACATTATCTAACAACAACAATAAAAGTAATTATAATAGATGTATATGTGTTTGTCATAATATGACGGTTTTCTTATTCTAGTTATCTCCTTTCAGATCTAGAGTGTGGTATTACAAAAGAAAACTGTCTTTCCCATAGCGGATTTTTCTACACAACTTGTTTCTGTCATAGACTCACATCAACACAGCTGTTCTATCAGAATGCATTAGATATGTGTGCATCCTACAACAGTTCTCTGGCAAAAGTATACAGGGGATTTTTTCAACTTACACTTGAAAATATATTAGGTATTTTAATAGAAAAAAAACCATTAGTTTAATCTTGAACAAGTTCGTTTATTGTGCATTATTTGTACCTTAACTATCGCACGTTTATTTGCTTGTATTTAAATGAACACTGATATGATATTGCTTTAAAAAAAAAAGGGCAGAAAATTGTGCACTAGATTTTTGGTGTAAAATCCAATGTTGATATGCATCTTCTGACCTTATCATTTTTCATACTTTGATATTACGAGTCACTGCAAAATCTTTGTTTTACAGTATGTATCAATTAGGTCAAGAAAGTGCTAATGATAGTGTGTGTGTGGTCTGGATTGAACCTTTTATTTCGGTTGAATCAGAAATGTGAAAGTTATTGTGCATTAAAAAGGTTCAATTGATAGCTGAAAAATATTGAAGCCTTTACGGTGGGTTTATATGAACATGAAGATAGTTTTGTTTTCATGTTTTATTGACCATTTTCTGTGTCCGTATTTTCATATAAAAATTCCCATTGAAAGTAAGGTGGTACTATTCTATTAGGAAGTATTTCCGATATTTTGCACCAGATATTTCATTGGTTTCAATGTTTCTTATATAGGTTCCGTGGGAAATGAATTGGCGACACTAGTCAGCTGTTTTTTTCAACAAATATTTTATGCTCGACTTTTTCAATTCAATTTTATGGAAAACTGAGGTTTTGATTTTTATTCAACTGTTTGATAGATAAATGTCAATGGTTTCAAAAACGTATCACTCCAATTGATTGAAATTCTACTTTGGACCAAATTTAGGGTTACTTGCGACATTTTCTGTCCCCCCTTTTTCTGTATTTTGTATCAAATAAATGCAGATTTTTGTCATGGTTATACCAAAAAGAGATTATA
Source organism: Mytilus edulis (assembly GCA_019925275.1). Classification (NCBI taxonomy): domain Eukaryota; kingdom Metazoa; phylum Mollusca; class Bivalvia; order Mytilida; family Mytilidae; genus Mytilus; species Mytilus edulis. The sequence goes on along the minus strand of CM034356.1, from coordinate 39,450,882 downwards.
TTTCACAATTTTAACTATCAAATCTATGAAAGATGATATTTCCATACATATGCACATGCATGATAACAAACAGTAAGCTTTATTGTTAGCAAGCAAGCGAAAGAGGGTGGTTGCATATTATAAATATGTGCCAATATTAAGGTGTTTTACAAACCATGTTTTGCTAATTACAAAATATATTTCAGCACAAATAGTCGATGGTGAAGTAAGAATTCAGGGCGATCTTGACAGTGTAACCTCAACATGGAGATTTAACAATGGAGACTTAATGAAATACTTTAACTGGAATACACACGATAACCAACCAGACCTAGGACCGACTGAACTATCCCTTATTATAAGGAAATCCAAAGGATATCGCTGGCATGATGCTTTAATAGAACAAGCATTTGGTGCTGTGTGTCAAATCTATTGAATTTTGAGAGCAATGAACTTTCTAGCGGTTGTCTTTTAAGTTTTTGTGTGTGTTTTCGTTGATAAAAGATGAGCAAAAGAGACCAAGACAATCAAACTCATTGATAAAAAATAAACTGACAACGCCAAGACTAAAAAAGAAAAAAAAACCCAAACAGACAGACAAATAAAGGCAACAGTAGTATACCGCTGTTCAAAACTCATAAATCCAGGGACAAAAAACAAAATAGGGGTAACAAACTAAAACCGAGGGAAACGCATTAAATATAAGAGGAGAACAACGACATAACACCGAAACGTAACACACACAGAAACGGACAAAGCATCAGACAAAACACCACGAGAATAACAAATATAACATGAAAACCAAATACATGAATTTGGGATAGACAAGTACCGTGCCACGTCTGATCTCAATATCTCAAAAATAAGAGAAAACACAAACGACTCTATGTAAATAACTGTACACAAGACAAACACAAACGACTCTGTGTAAATAACTGTACACAAGACAAACCATAGAAAACTAAAGACTTATCAACACGAACCCCACCTGGAGGTGATCATATGTGCTCCGGAAGCGTAAGCAGATTCTGCTTCACATGTGGCATCTGTCGTGTTGCTCGTGTTAGTATAAACCCGGTTTGTAGTCTTATTCGGTAGGCCTCATTCGTGAAAAGGGAACAAAATTGTTGTACGACATAAGGAACATATCTGATATCATTTGTGAAACCCATCACGAGTTGGTTTACTGTTATGGAATATCCGTTTGAAACGGATATTCCATAACAGTAAACCAACTCGTGATGGCGTCCGTTAAATCTACGAAGGGATGATTTCAACTTCATCCTTTTGAACTCTTGATTCAAAAGCTTCCTTGTGAGCAGCAATCCTCTATCAAGGAAATCACGACAGGAAATACAAGCCCAGGAATAGAAGAATAGGTATCAATTGAATACATATCTTTTAGGGTCCCTTTCAAATTCATTTGGCTCTTTTTTTAGACTCGATGGATTCAGATGTTGCTATTTTGTATTGACAGAATAATTGTTGAAGGCCGTAATGTGATTAACTTGAGAACAAGACACATTTACATTTTTACTTATCGGAAGTGCACTTTTCCCGTTTGAATGGTTTTACACTAGTACTTTTTGAGGCCCTTTATAGCTTGCTGTTCGGTGTGAGCCAAGGCTCCATGTTAAAATTCGTACCTTGACCTATAATGATTTACTTTTATAAATTGTTATTTGGATAGAGAGTTGTCTCATTGGCACTCATACCATATCTTTCTATATCTATGTACATAAAAATATGTTAATTTTCTAATAATAACTACAAAAAGATTTTTGTTTGTTTCTTTGTAAGATTTATTTTTATGATTGTTTGCATTTTTAATTCTATTGTGTTTGTACAATTGTGATGTATATTTTTGCTCTTTGGTCTCAATTCTATTTTTGACATATTAACACATCATACATCATGTCTGTTTGGGTTACCGGCCCAATTTTGTCAATATAACGGAAATAAACTATCATAAGTGGGAGATTATTAGATAACTGTCATAAAAGTTGGAGATTTATCTAGCTCTAAAAGCAGGTCTTACCCACCATTTTGTTCAGGAAATGGCTGTAGCAAGTAAGATGTATGACATTTAGTTTCCATTCGTTCCTTTGGTTTGTGTAATCGAGCTTTTGATTTCGGCAGGTTTTATGAACTGTCACCTTTCTGAATTTACCTTGGAGTTTAGTATTTTTTTAATTTCTTGTTAACCAGTATTTTAATATCACAAGAAGCACAATCTGTGGCTGTAGATGATAAACTGATATTAAGGAAGTTCGCTCCTCATGGTTTTTAATTTTTGCCAGATATTCGGAATTCTCTGGTTTTATCCATGTAGTGCCATTAAAAACTTTTGCCCATTAACCCCTACTTTTCTTTCCATTATTTGATTAAACATAGTTTAAAATATCTTCTTTGAAAATCTTAAAAAATCTCTGTTATTTTTTCATCGGTTTTGAAAGAAAAATGGTGTCAATGTTAAATATATGAAAAGTCTTGAGAAAATTATTTCCCGCCAAATTTTCAATGGCTTATATTTCGAAAACGAACACACTGACCCATAATTATTTTTTTTTGCTTTTTCTGTTTCTTTATTTATATACCATCAATATATAATAGTCTTTTTAAAAGCTTGTTATTTTGAAACAGAGTAGCAAACATCCTTAATAAGAGAGATGACACCAGTGTCATTAGTAGAACAGAGACTGTGTACTCGTCTGGATCATATGAAAAGAAAAATAACAAAAATAATCCGAGGAAAATTCGAAAAGGAAATTCCTCATCAAATGATTAAGTATATTTAATTATCTTTGATCTGATTTGGAATCGGATGCAAGCGGAATCTGTCTTGTGTATCTTGACATGACTGAATGGATTAGCACGGTATATCATGAGAGTGTCCGAAAGTCTGAATCTTGACTCTAGCAGTCAATCCAGTCGATTAGGACTTGATCAGACCAAAATGTCCGTTTCAGACTTAAATATTGCATCTAGTGTAAATACAAATAAACAGACGTTAAGAAAGACAACGTATGAATATACATTTTAATAAAGACAGTTATAATGACCCAACACGTAATTAAGAAATTGATATGAATAAATAGTAAAGAACATCTTTTTCGAGATAGAAAAAAAGTATTAATTATCATTTCAAACATTTTATCTATTTTGATATTTGAATATAATAAAGCCATAAAACTTGTTTCAATCCACTATATTTTTGATAAACTGGTCCGTACTAAGTCAAGAATATGACAGTTTTAACTTTCTACAGTCCGTTTCTTTGTATGTTGGCGTTTCCTTCAGTTGTAGTTCAGTCTCGGGTTTCATTGTTTTCCATTTATAGTTGATGAGATTACTCCGTTTTAGCTTTTTGCACAGATTTGTTTTTGTTATTTCGAAATAAAACTATTGAATAGTGGCATAATTTTGTTGCTTTAATTTACAACTAATTCTGTTATGCCATGATTAATGCTAATTTTAACATGAGTAGGCGTTAAATTTGCAAAAATATTCATACCAATCGTTCGCGAATTGTAAAACGTTGACAAATATAATGCCTATCCCAATATGATCATATAACATATATAATAGAATTATTTTGATTCTAAAAGAAACATCTAAAAGTTTTATAATTCCCAGCGGACAAAAATCCACTTTCGAAGGCCACTTATACTGTAACGGCCAGAAATCGCTTTTAAATTGTAGCCAACAAAAGACACAAATCAGTAATAAAATTTAACAAGATTTATTATACAAAAGTTTACAAAAAGTATTACCGGTACACAAATATTACTGTCAACTTAACTGTCAAAATATGAATCCAATCTTTTATCTTTATCTGTGTCCGGTAATCTTCTCGGAATCCAATCTGAATAGTACATTCACTACTAAGATCACAATCCAGTATGTTGTTTGAAGAATAAAAGTGTCAATCCAAATGTTGTGAATACTAATGTCTATCGATGTCTAAGTCTGAAAGTTTAACTTTAGTGTCTGTATATATATATAGTTGTCACGGAAAGTTCTAGAACACTCTAGGAAAGGAAAGTCCTAGCAAGTTACAAAGGAAGTTTCTAGTAAAATGTAGAAGTTTAAAAAAAACGCATCTTTAATGAGGATCATTCGGGAATCAGTATGCAAGTCAAATGGAAAGTTCCATTCATTCTGTGATTGTTCCAGTGATTTCTAAACTGCACAGTTATAAGATTATTTTGTAGACAACTATCAGGCCACACACCACACATTAGGCCAACATAATAAAATATAATAATTACAATATCATAATAATACCAACATCTAATTTTGTCTCCAGTGTTGTTCAAATTACAACTGACGTTTCAGCTTCTCCCCATATCATATCAAGCTCCTTCAGTTCTGCTATAATTGTTCCACGCAAGGTGGTTTTGGGTCTTCCTCTTGGTCCCTTCCCCTTGGGTGTCCATATAAGAGCTATACTGGTTATATTGGACACAGACGTCATGAGAACATGCAATCTAAAAGAGGGACGAAAGATACCAAAGGGACAGTCAAACTCATAAATCTAAAACAAACTGACAACGCCATGGCTAAAAATGAAAAAGACAAACAGAAAAACAATAGTACACATGACACAACATAGAAAACTAAAGAATAAACAACACGAACCCCACCAAAAACTAGGGGTGATCTCAGGTGCTCCGGAAGGGTAAGCAGATCCTGCTCCACATGTGGCACCCGTCGTGTTGCTTATGTGATTACAAATCCGGTAAATAGTCTAATTCGGTAGGTCACATTCATGAAAGGGAAGGGGATTGTAGTTACAACGTAAGGAACATATCCGATATCATTTGTGAAACGGTTATTCCATAACGGTCAACCAACTCGTGATGGCGTCCGTAAAATTTACGAAGGGATGATTTCAACTTCACCATTTGGAACTCTTGGTTTAATAGCTTCCTTGTGAGCAGCAACCCTCTATCAAGAAAATCATGATAAGAAATGCAAGCGCATCTGTTGAATTTCAGGATACATGTGGATTTAGTTATTTCAAGGAGATGTGAATTTGAAATATGGTTTAGCCAGGACATTTTGCATATTCGCCTCAGACAATTCTGGTGGAAACTTGGGAGAGATCCCATATCTGTTTTCGTGACTGTCCAGCATTCACTTCCACACAGAAGGACAGATTTAACAGTACTGTAATATAATCTTATCTTTGTTTTCTTGTTGTATTAGTTGGACTTCCAAATAGGTCGTTGACTTTGAAATGCAGATCTTGACTTGGCTAGTCTACTATTTATGTCTTTTTGTGTTGGATCTTCTGTAGTAACCACAGTTCCTAGTTAGTAAATTTATCTATCTGTTGGATTTCTGTGCCCTCAGCTTTTAGTCTTATGTTTGATGTTGTGTTAAATCGCATTCGTTGAGTCTTTTTGGCGTCCACTTCTAGTCGAGTTTGGCTTGTAAAATGGCCGAGACGATTTGTCTTTTCCTTAAATTGTCTTGTTTAGATGACAGGAACATTGACCATGAGATGCCTCTCTTTTTGTCACTGGTGGTCTTCCTCGTCACCCAGTCAATGGCAACCAGGAATAAGAGGGGTGAGTTAATGCAGCCCTGTCGTACCCAGATTTGACTTCAAACCCGTCATTTTCCTTGTTGTTAAGTATCACAGCACTTCAAAGTTGGTATAAAAACATTTTATCAGTGTAATAATATTGTGTGGTATTCCGTATGATATAAGGATTGTCCAAAGAGTCTCTCTTTAAATCGACAAAGTTGATATATAAAGGTGTCTTCCATTCTATACATTGATCAATGATGTTTTTGAGAGCAATATCTGATCAATGCATCGTTTCCTTTTTCTAAACCCAGCTTGTTCCTGTCTCAACGTGTCATCCAGTTTAGAGTCTATCTTGTTTAACAGTATTCAGCAAAACACTTCACTTTGGAAGTGAGTTAAAGTCTTGTAATTCATTAAAATGCATTTCAATTTGACGGACGTGTTTTCAAAAAACAATCGAGATTCTAATCAAAACAAACTAATTTTCTCTTTTTGTCAATCTTTCCATTGTTCGCCTGAATACTAAACTACAAATCAACAGTTTCCCTCTTAAACATACAGCATGGAGCTGCATTTTTGCATTCTAAACAGTGTCATGTATTTTTACATCCGTTGTTACAGCTTATTAACTTCCTGTTAAAAAAATGAGGGGCGAAAGCTACCAGAGCCTGTGCCAGTGAGTCGGAACAGTCAAACTCATAAATCGAAAATAAACTGACAACGCCATGGCTAAAAATGAAAAAGACAAACAGACAATTAATAGTACACATTAGAAACAACATTTAAAACTAAAAATTGAGCAACACAAACCCCACCAAAAACTGGGGGTGATCTCAGGTTCTCCAGAAGGGTACGCAGATCCTGCGCCACATGTGGCACCCTTCGTGTTGCACATGTTATTACAAACCTGGTAAATAGGGTAAATAAATAGTCTATTTTGGTAGGTCACATTCATGAAAAGGGAAGAGGATTGTTACTTAGGTACGAAGTAAGAAACAATCCGATATCATCTGTGAAATGGTTTATCCATATCGGTCAACCAACTTGTGATGATTGGGTAAACTATCATATTCAGGGGTGAATCCAGACATTTCTAAAGGGGGGGGGGGGTTCCAACTATATGTCTCCATTCAAGTGCATTGATCATCCCAAAAAAAGGGGGTTCCAACCACCGGAACCCTCCCCTTGGATCCACCACTGATATTTGAGAAATAGCCACAGTACATATTGTTGATATCAAATTAAAGTTGAGAAGCTACGGTAATCTATATATGTTTATCTACTTTTCATTGTCTACGTATATATACTGTCACCTTGATTTGTAAATAAATAAAAATCATGTTGGAAGAAAAAATCATGTACATGTATATATTTTTTAGGAACTAATTGTGGTATAATTCATAGGCAGATCCAGGGGGGGCCTGAATGGCCCGTGCCCCCCCTTTCGTTGGAAAAATTTGGTTGCTTATATAGGGAATCACTGAAGCATAACTTGATTGGCCCCCCCCCCCCCTTAGGTCAGTCAGAGGGCCCCCCTTATGAAAAGTTTTGGATCCGCCACTGTATATTCTTCAGATGGAAACATGCAACAGAAAGTTCAATCATGACCATAAAGCAGGCAAGACATTCATTTCAGTATGTACAATTTTGTAAAAATATGTCAAACTATGTCAAAGCATATTTTTTGTTTTGTTTTTTCAGATTAAGATATAAGGAGTAGATATTTTCCTGAAGATCTAATTAATGTCTCGAAGATAATGTGAAGGGAACAGAAGCTGCTATCATGATGATTCTTTAAAGAAAAGATACAGAAACACAAGCTCCTGTAGACACTTATGAAAAAGAAGATGTTTTTGCAATGAATATGTGTGAATGTGATAAATTATGACAAATCAACATGGTCAATTAACAACAATATGTTCTACAAATTTCCTAGATTTATAAGTTTCATAACATTTAGTTGAGGCAAACTAAAGTTAGATAAGGGAAAAGAAAAAGCACAATTTTTTCTATTTATAAAGGGGCATAACTCTAGAATGGTAAAAGTGACGCCACCAAAATTTGATCTTGATTGGTGTTTTGTAGTAATTCGCATTGAGCATCAATTTCATAACATTTGGTTGAGGCAAATTTAAGGTAGAGAACGGAAACCATTCTGGGATGTACAGACGTATGTTACGTACAGATGGACAAGGGTAAAACTTGATGCCCACTCTGCCAGGGCAGGGGCATAAAAGCTATAATAAGAAGGATTGACAAATCAAAAAACTAGGTTGTGCTGAGGTAGCACATGAAATCTGTTTAAATTATTGAGACATGATTTTGTACTTTTTATCACTTCTTTTTTAGCTCACCTGACCTGAATGGTCAAGTGAGCTTTTCTCATCACTTGGCGTCCAGCGTCTGTAGTCCGTAAACTTTTACAAAAATCTTCTCTGAAACTACTTAACCAAACTTGACCACAATCATCCTTGGGGTATTTAGTTGAAAAAATGTGTCCGATGACCTGGCCATCCAACCAAGATGGCCCCCATTGCTAAAAATAGAACACAGGGGTAAAATGTATATTTCGGCTTATATCTTTTAAATAAAAGCATTTAGAGCAAATCTGATTGGGGTAAAATTATTGATCAGGTCAAAATCTATCTGCCCTGAAATTTTCAGACAAATCGGACAACCTGTTGTTGGGTTGCTGCTCCTAAATTGGTAATTTTAAATAAATTTTGCTGCTTTTGGTTATTATTTTGAATACTATTATAGATATGATTAACTGTACACAGCAATAATGTTCAGCAAAGTAAGATCTACAAATAAGTCAACATGACCAAAATTGTCAGAGGACCCCTTAAGGAGTTATTGCCTTTTATAGTCAATATTGAACAACTTTTCGTCATTTTTGTAACTTGTAAAAAAATGAACCCGCCTACCAACCAATATGGCCGACATGAGTAAATACAGTAACAGGTGAGCGACACAGGCTCTTGAGAGCCTCTAGTTTTGTTTGTTAAAAAGATGTCAAAATAGAAGTGAAGTAATGTGAATTATTTCTTTTTTTGAACTGACTACATCATGCTGGTCTGATGATGAGCTTGTAGGTTGAAGCCTTTATTGTTTTTTTGCTGCTGTTTGTAATAACTGTTGATCAATATTTTTAAGGCAACTTACATTGTATTTCTATCTAATCCATAAATATGTATAAAGGACTTTATCAATTAAATTTTATGAAATTTTCCTTTGATTTTGCTGATTGATTATTTTCTTTCTTTGCAGAGTCGAGTGATATGAAAAGTTGTTAAGAAAATATGTGTTGCATGCCTATTGCTTTAAAATGTGTTTTTGATTTGTGATATACATTGTAGTTGATTTTCCTTTTAGACAGCAGCCATCCTTTGTTTAAAATGTATCATGTTTATAGAAAAAGGTTCAAAGGAAATGATATCTGAAATAAATGTTGTTATTAAATACTCAGTTTTAGTTATTTTTATTTTGATATTCAAACATATAGTGTAAGATAAAAACTAGTTATACATCTAAAAAATTGGTAACCCTCCTTGCATTAGAAGTTGCATAATTTAGCATTTATAGATGAAATATAATATCATATGACAGAACATCAAAAGAAATGACGAAAAATTACACAGTCTGACAAGGAAAGAATTTAATGAACATGATTCATCTACATTCATCTATCTTATGATGTCTCTTGATAAATATTAAAACATATTGACTGTAAAATAATTACCAGCTCACCAATTATATCTGTTGTTCACAAAATTTGTTATTTGGAAATATCTGTTGAATGTTTTGAAATTAAAATGTGTTAACTAAAATTATTGAAAAATTGAAGTCTTTAAATGATACAAAAGCAAGGATACATGGAATGATTGCAATTGAGAAAACTACTAACCCTGCATAGTAGGGCACTGGTGTAAACAAGTACAGGTCACCTGAAGTCTTCAACAATGAGCAAAATCCTTAACTTAAAGATTGTTATACATGGGCTTATTAAGTCCCAAGATAATGGCATCTACATCCTTTGCTTTCAAATTTTTGTTTGTATGTTTCTGATGAAGGTTAATTAAAATAAGCCCAGCAATCTTAATTTGTGAACTGTTTTTTTTTTTTAATTTCAAAAGAGAAAGGTAATAGACAAATTTAAGCAAATAACAAAAAAAAGGAAATCCATTTAATATGGCAGACAGCAACCAAGCACAACCAGTGGACATAATGAACATGTTTATGAGTGCTCAAACTGCACCATAACATTAGACACAAAAAACATCTTATATAATGCTGGATTACACAAAAGTGTTTTTCTTTTAAATCATCTGCTCTTCTCTGGTGTTTAAAATGTACATGTACATGTACAATATATACAAAAAAAAGTTAGCTGCTATTGAGACAAAGGCAAAAATCATAGTGCAACAAAACATGTTGATTATAGACATAATAACAATAAACTAAAAAAACACTTACCATTACTAAATGATTAGGAACTTCCAGGAACTAATTGCAGCTACTGTCCAGGTTATGTTAAACAAATTTTCACCTCCAACTAATCTGTTCAGTGAAGAGTTTTTACCATTGAAATGAAATGTGAACACTTTTCAATCTTTTGGCAGACGTGAATATTCTCATGTGGCATTTATACATATATCTGGTGGTGATGATACACAGTGATAATTAACCCTTTTCTTCTTTTTATTAAATTTTGAAGAAAAAAATGGAATTTAAACTTTGTTTGTTAATTTTGTAAATTTTCCTTTTTTTTCCATCTATTTTTTTAAGTATAAATTTCAAAGAAAAAAAAATTTAAATATTTAAATGATTTTTTTAATTTTTGAAAAATTCGAATTTTTTGTAATATTTTGCATTTTTAAATTTTTTAACTTTAAAAAAGTGAACTTTAGTTGCCTTCGTCCATGCATGCATGGACTAAGTCTGTTGTGTTAGTCCATGCATGCATGGACTAAGTCTGTTGTGTTAGTCCATGCATGCATGGACTAAGTCTGTTGTGTTAGTCCATGCAAGCATGGACAAAGTAACGTTAGTTACCTTCGTCCATGCATGCATGGACTAAGCTTAGTTCCTTAGTTTTCATGTTTACATATCATGAAAAGATTTAGTCATACTGTCAATTGTTTGCAATTTATTTCTTAAGGTAAGTTATAATGCACATTATGTCTTTAAATCATAATTAATAGGTTGAATATGAAAAAATCAACTAAACAGGAAAAAAAGGTAATTACATCAAATTAAAAAATAATTGAACTAACACCATGAAATTAAGAGGTAAGAAGAAATGGAGGTTTTCTAAACTTGATGTTGATTTCCAGTTTTATTTAATACCTTGTTCTGAGTAAAATTTTGTACAGAAGCTTCTACATGTTATATTGAAAAACTATCAAAAGCTATCATTATTGTGACATTGTATGTTTATGGTTGAACTTGTAAATCTTGTTTGATATTACATATAGGATTAATAACATTTTGAAACTGCGAGAGAAAAACACCCCTACCTCTATTAATTTGTGACTTATATTAAATGGCAAGAATGATGTGAACAAAGTTTTAAAAAAAACTCTCGAACTCAACCAAAGTTTAATGTTGTTGAGAAGGTTAGTTTCGGAATTTAGGTAGCATTGTATACATATATGCTTTAGCTGGTTTAAACAAGTGAATTTAAAAATTACAGTTTTTACAATTCTTTGAAGTGTTGGTTCATGTTGTTATCTATGGCTTACTTATTTGTTTGTGGTACATTTTGTTTGAATCAAGTGTATAACAATGTAAGACAATCGGGCAACTGTTAGTTTCATTTTACTATGAAAAAAACAATATTTGATTTACACATATACCAGATTTGCAAAGATATTCAAAATGAACGTCCTTTACCAAATGACAAATTTCGTTTTGAAATCTACTTAGGTTTCGCTTGGTTTTTTTTTGGTTGTTTTTTTTTAAACTGCTGCTATTCTTATAGTTGATAGATGTAAGCCTGGTTGTTTTTATGTTTTTATTGAGAAAGTTAGAATACATCGCAATTTAAACAAATATACATTTCAAAATAACATTGACAAAATGTTTACTGACAATTACAACACATGTGCTGACATTTACATGTATATGTATATAACAACACACACAACGATAGTTTCAGCTTTAGATTTTGCATATACAAGATACTGTGTTATCCACAGACTTGGGGTAATTGTAATTGTAATCGTTAATCAGCTGTAATTGATTACAATTTTTCAATTAATCATTGTAATCATTAATCAGCCAAAAATCTGATTACATGTAATTTAATTTAATCAATTACTTTTCAAAATACCCTGTAATCCTGATTACTTTTTGATTACATTCTGATTACAATGAAAAAAAATCTCAAACTGTGGTTATGGTCAATAAATGAACAATTTTGTTATTCTTATTTAATAAATATTTACATGTTAAGATAGCTTGGTTTCCTTTATAAAGCATGTTAATTGATTTGTATACTTCAGTAAAAAATAAACTGTTATAGTATTGAAAAGTCATCATTTATAGCCAAAGAAGAGACATATAATACAATTAGTAAAATATATTGTACTGGCCTTAGTAAAAGATATTGTACATATATTCACAATTTAAAGATGTACATATATATATATTTGATAATAACTGTTATATTCAAATAATATTATACTTTTCTTTAATCCTGAATTATGATTTTTGGTAATATTGTGATTTTTGTCAACTTTGAATTGACAGGTAGGAAACCAATTAAGGTTTGGTTTTATTGCAATTTCCAATTGAGGTTAGCTGTAGAACAATGTATATGATAAAAGATTAATCAGACACGTGAAAATTTATCTAATTAGCACAAACTAAATTAAAAGTTGGACAAATATCTTGTTCAAGATAAGCAAATTTTTGTATTTTCTTAAACTGGACATGTAAAATGCAATGATTTATAGGACTTTTTTTACAATTTGATTAAACAATTCTATTAAAAATTTTACATAGTTCTTAACTGGTAACTTTATTTCATCCATATTTTAACTTCCATAAACTGCACCTTGAAATACATATAAAGTCTCAAAGAGGTCAGAAGACAAACAGCAAACTCTTTATAATGCCATATTCAATTGAAGTCAAAATAATTCAGAGATCAATGCTGATAAAGTGTAATGGGTCATAACCAGTGACACAATGTTCATGTATGTATGTTGTGAACTTTTGTGGTTTATTGAATAGATGAAGTTTGAAGTTATCATTTTCTAATATAAAAACAAAATCCTTTCTAAAAAGTGCTTTAGTTGTATCAAATGTTAATTCATTCATATCATTCAAAATGTTGGGGTTTTTTTTAAACTCATTGTAATCAGATGTAATCATGATTACTTTGCTAATGTAATCATTAATTTAATCAGATACTTTCAGAAATGATGTAATCATTAATTTAATTTAATCGTACAAATGACAAAGTAATTGTAATTTAATCAGACCCATCTCTGGTTATCCACTATTAAGTTTGACATTACTAAACCTGAGAATGCACTTTTATTGCATGCAATGCTTACAACTAAAAACAGAGATAATTATCTATTCAATATCACTGCCTCTTGTATTCACTAAAGACGTTTAGAATTGAAATACATGCTTTTGTCATTGCATGTCTTCATTTCAAAATGTAAATGAAATCGCTCGTTCTCATTATAGTCTTACTTGAAACTTTTACATGGAGTTCAGTCTAATATACATTTATAAAACTTGTATTGTTACGCTGATATTTATACGATTTATATATCTATAATGCGGATGCAATTTTTTTGTTCTTCCCTGACCGAGATTCGAACTCATGCTACTGAGATATCGTGGCACCAAATCGGCTTGCAATGTGACCGACGCGCTAGACACCTCGACCGACTAGGCTCTACATATACTTATATGGATATGTGTGTGTGTGTGTATACATTTACATATTTTGAAAAGGGCCTTTTCGTGCGTTGATAAAACATTTTAGTTGGATTTTTTTATGCAAAAGGATTTTTTTGTGATACATGATAGCAGCAACAACAACCGATAAACAATATTCATATAGAGACGAGCCTCCTTTTAAATGTTGTTTAATATTTTCAACTAGTCTTGAAATTGTAGCTTGGATTACAGTGCAAATTATGCATGCTTAACCTAATTACATTTTGCGAAGACAAGGGTTGTTTCCTACATGATAACACCAATAAGTTTATCTGCAAATATTTGATAAGATGTACGATGCACTTAAATTATATATGAAGTATACCTACAATACAACTTTCTTTCAATTGGAGACGTTTGTATGATGTGAGTGTATAGATAAAACATTGACATCGCAATGGCTTAAAACGGAAAAAAAGATAAACAGACAAAAAACTATGCAATAAAACCCTACCAAAAACTTCCTATCTACATCTGATTATTAGTCTGCTTGTTGATACATCTACGCAATTTGTCTTTCACAGCCTTTTGTGCTTCTGGTACCCATAGACACAACATAATTGCATTGAACGCACTGAGAGCAAACTGTGCCATAGAAATAGTAAACGAAACTGGGCCCAAAATAATTTGATCTACGCACCTAAAACTGAAGAACAATTTGAAATGGACAATACAAAGTGAAATACAGAATGATAACTATTGAGGCGATAAGCGATTGCGATTTTTGTGACGCAGACTTGATAAGTCTTCGTGATATAAAAAAGAAGATGTGGTATGATTGCCAATGAGACAACTGTCCACAAGAGATCAAAATGACACAGACATTAACAACTATAGGTCACCGTACGGCCTTCAACAATGAACAAAGCCCATACCGCATAGTCAGCTATAAAAGGCCCCGATATGACAATGTAAAACAATTCAAACGAGAAAACAAACGGCCTTATTTACATAAAAAAAAATGAACGAAAAACAAATATGTAACGCATAAACAAACGACAACCACTGAATAACAGGCTCCTGACTTGGGACAGTCACATACATAAATAATGTGGTGGGGTTAAACATGTTAGCGGGATCCCAACCCTCCCCCTAACCTGGGACAGTGGTATAACAGTACAACATAAGAACGAACTATAAAAATCAGTTGAAAAAGGCTTAACTCATCAGATGGACAAAAATACAAGTGGACGTGGCCGGGTACTTATACATCCCGACAAAAAAGACACAATGAACAGATCAGAGAGTACTCGCAGTTATCTGACAGCTAGTTCAAAGCCACTAACAACTAAGAAAAAAAATATTGCATCTAAGACTAAATAATGCATACTTCTGAACTGTTCCGGATAACAAAGCTGCTGATAATAGTAAAACTACCATAAGATTACTAACAATGAAATTCGCATGTGTTTTCAAATTATTATACCAATCATGATTTAATCTACTTACAGCGCAATCACGGACACCTTGAACCCCCATAATTATTTCAATCAAAACGCATGCAAAGAAAATACAGAAAATACAAAAATACACCGACGACATTTGTCTTTGTTTGATGCATACGTGCCTTCAAATGAAATATAGTAGATAAATACGTTGGCAAGCCAAAAGATTTAGATATTAGCTCCTAATATTTGCAATAAATCCCCTTCCACAGCAAAATAAGATACACGCGAATGCTGAATTTAGTCTGAAACTAAAAAAGAGCGAACAATGCGACAAACTGTAGAATAACATGCCAATACCATGAACCAACGATACGACAGAAAAACTTAAAATTGTAGTGAATATCGGCGACCTCAATGCTTTTGAAATATAAGGTAAAATAAAAACCAAATTGCATTTTGTATAAAAAATAAATAACGGTCACTCTAGTTTGTTTCCGTACACAATTTTGAATACTTAGTATCAGAAAAATAATCATCATACATAGTTTTTAAGTTTCGTGGTCTCATAATTCATACAAGATTCTTCAAACCATTTTTAATGC
>CM034356.1:39247974-39435312 GCA_019925275.1 Mytilus edulis | reverse complement strand
ATGTTCACATATTTTCGTATTTTTAAAACATGCTTGCTGATATTTTAGGATGATTTATAAAACAAATAGGGTATTTTCTTACCTTGTGAAAACGTGTTAATTTTGCAGAAAAAAGACCCAAGAATCCATGTTGACGGATTAAAATCGGTCACTAAATGAAGCCACATGCAAGTCAACGGCACTAATATGTCCGCCACAGCTAAATTGAGAATGTAATAATTGAATTTTGTTCGAAGGCTTTTGGTAGACAAAATTACAACTATCAACGTCAGGTTTCCGAAGAATGATAAAAACATTGCAACAGCATAGGCGAATATTTTGATCGCTTTTTCATCGTCTGGCATTTCATGTTTCTTCACTTTGCCAAACAAGTCCTTTAAACTTAAATTGCCTAAGTCGAAATCAAATGTATGATTACCAAAGACAAAATCCAAAGGCGAATTCAAGTTATCCATATTTTATTTTGTAATTTCTCATTCAGAGATCCTATAATTTAAAGTGTTCATGGTGAAATAACCTATTGACTATAGTAGAAGAGACTATACAAATGTTTCTAAAAGTAGAAAAGATAAGGTCTGCGAACCAACCTCTAAATCAAAATGACATTTAACTTCTTATCTTAAATACTGAAATCTTATTTAATCCTTTCCTATACAAATACATCAATTTAAATATCAATGTAAACAATCAAGTCTGGAAATCTTTGTTTTACGGGAGTTGTTGACACACTTGACAACTTTTCGGTATTCGTTTCCTCCCTCCAGGTTAATATCCGTTTAATAGAATCCAGAGTAAATACTTTTGCTGTAACACTCAGTTGATCTGGTACCTAGTATGACAAGATCGATATTAGCCAATCCGCTGCAAGTAGTCGCGTGCTGTTCCCAGTTTAGCTCTTGGAGTATTTAGTTCCGTTTTGTATTTTCTATCTTTGTGGTGGTCTTCGTTCAAATTTATTTTTTAAATTTTCTCATTGTTTACGAACTTTACTGATCTGTGTTGTCCGTAATAGCAAACAGTTCTACCTTCTTCCTGATATTTGATATCATGTTTCAGAATCGTGATGGACCTTCTGAATTATACCTTTGAAACATTAACTGTACCAATGTTGTTACACACAATCTGAATTACGATAATTTATACTTCTCCAGTGATCCTCGATAAAAAAATATTTGAAAATCCAAAACCAAATACAAATGCTGAAGAAAACAAATGATAACAAAAAAAGACCCAAATTTAAAGACATACTCGAACAAGGCATATGAGATATATATGCATCAGGGAGGGGAGAGATCCGTTTGCGCCAAAAATGCGTCCTTTTGCACCAAAACTTTGTTTCTCCAATGCTACGTTTGCTCCACCTGTTTTAAAATTACATGGTATCATTTGCGCCAAAAATAAAACATACGATTGCGCCAATTAGAAAAAAAATGACTTCCCTCCTCCTTTATTTCGAATTGGAGCAGGCAGTTTACACGGCAAATGTTTCCTTTTCTGAAACATATCTTCTTGATACTGCTTCTGCATGGATACTTCCCAATTTAATGTATGTATTGGCGCAATTGATACATTTGGAAAACAAAATTTGGCGCAAATGATACCCCTGAAAAACAGTAATTGGCGCAAAAGGACTGCTGCCTCATCGTGATACATTCCTTGATTACCGACCGTACAAGGGCTGTATGGGTTATTATAAACTTCCATTTGTTGTTCCTTGATTTTTTTAAATTTTCGAAAATTGTTAAACAGTAAATTATATACGTATACAGATATAAATATTTAAAACTTTATCAAATATTAAAATGCGTTACTACGTTAGTTGTTCATCAACTGGTTAAAAAGAAGACTGAGATGTTCTATTTTGGTCCTTTACAGATTTTGGTAAAGTGCGGATGTTAAAGGACCGTAGCACAAAATGACAATGGAAGTGTGTTGACTGATGAAAAAAATCAAAGTAATGGAAATTAAAATTTACATGTAAAATGAAGCCATACACACAAAAACAGTGGCGGGTCCAGGGGGGGGGGGGGGGGGGTTTCCGGGGTTGGAACCCCCCTTTTTTTGGCCGATCAATGCATTTGAATCGGAGCATATAGTTGGAACCCCCCCCCCCCCCCCCTTTACTCTGTGTTGGGAACCCCCCTTTTTTAAATGGCTGGATCCGCCACTGAAAAACACACACAGAGTATAGTTTATTATTTAAATTCAGCGATTTATGATGCAAACTATGAAAAATTTCTAGAAACTTCAAATTTTTGTAGATCGAGAAGATATTCATGAGATTGATGTTTCATTTTGTCATATATTGGTCAATCTGGATGCAACGTGTTACACTGACGATGCAGAATATCTATCACTAGCAGTTTTGAACTTTGGACTGTCTTTTCTTGACAGGGGTGACCTTGACAGGGTGGAATATTTATTAAATATAGACGCTAATATCATAAAGTGGTTTGTAATTGATATAAATTGGAATAAGGTTATGGATTTAGTATATTAAAAGTTGTGTTGTCATTCTATTTACGTCATCACTACGTATGTACTCTAGTAAATTATGTTACAGATAGAAAAGGGTGTAACATTGTTCGCCCATATTAAGAGCTAGATATTTAATTTTAAATTTGTATGATTAAATGTACTTTGTTAAAAATATTAGATGAATGAATTTCGGTCGTGCAAATTTTGTAGCACTTGTATAAAGCGTGTCCTTCATACCGGTTGCAGAACATTGCGTTTCACTACACTTTCCCCACATTATATACGTATTATTGTTTATGCAACTGTTTTGTACAATACATTGAAATTCACCTTTTGTCGTAGCGACCCTCTTACTCAGTCAGTCCTTTAAAACTATTACATATAGAAACCTTATGAAAATACTTGTCCATTATAGAAGCTGGTATGTCGGTATATTGCTCTTTTGAATTTTTCGAAAAACTAAGAATTTTCTTGTCCCAGGAATAGATTACCTTAGACGTATTTGGCACAACTTTTTGGAATTTTGGATCCCCAATGCTCTTAATTTTGTACTGTTTGGCTTTATAACTATTTTGATATGAGCGTCACTGATGAGTCTTATGTAAACGAAACGCGCGTCTGGCGTACTAAGTTATAATCCTGGTACTTTTGATAACTATTATGTCTCTTCTGGTATATTTGGGGCCAAGCTGTAATGACAATGGGTTGACGTCTAAATGAGGAATACCAAGATTCTCGCTTTATTCATATATACCTCTAACCAATTGATATCATAGAAGTGTGCATGTGCATGTGCATACTAATCTACGTATGTATACACAATAGTGAAATCTACCACTCTGACTCAAAACCGATCCGTCTTTAAATTTACTCCTTTATACCGAGTGCTAAGCGAGAAAGCAGCAAGCATAATTTTACAAGTGTGAGGGCATAATATTTAAAATTTGGCCCAATAAGAACTTAAAATATTCAAACTATTTCACTAATGTAGTGGACTAGATGACGATTACTATTATTAGAAATGAAACGTGATGTCCACATCCATATTGTTATATCTTCAAAATTTCATTCTTCATTTTCACACATAAATAGAATTTTATCTAGCCAAATTTAGAATTCCATTCCTTCAAATCAAAGTGAAAATTGACATCTGTTACAATGATAATGGTTTAGGATAAATTAAATTTATTCTAAAAACATTTTACTATGAATTCCGGTTGCATTTTTATTTTATTTTTTGGGGGAAGGGGGGTCGTTATATATTACTCATTTCATAATATAAATCCTTATGAATAATTTATAATAGTATGATTTCAGAACTAAAGAAATTAAGATAAAAAAAGATAAAGTTCCAAAAATATTACCTATGACTGAACTATAACCTGTTTAATATGCCGATTGTCGCTCCATTTATTTAAAAAGACCGAAGTACGGAAAGTCGGAAAGTGCGTATGAAGAACGATACAGAAACAACAGTTCGGTCAATTTATACCACAATGAAAAACATCGAAGTTAATTTTCTAGTTCACAATTAGTACACAAATGTATGCTGAAGTTTGAATAAATCATCTTATTTTTATTGGATTCTTGCTTTTTAATTGTTTTATACAATCAACTATTCAGGAAAATAAAATTACACTTGAAATAAAAAGAAAAGCTGACCAAAAGTGTTAATTTGATCTCAGACGACCTTTGCAGAGTGGGTCGTTCTGGTGTTCGTGTTCTTAAACGTTATGTACATTGTATGACTTCACAAACTTCTGGTCTAAAGGTACCACATACTTGAACACGTGACATACGCTCTAAAATTCGTACCAGGTATTTTGTCAAGAATTTATTAATTTATTTCGTTGAAATTAATGGTGTTCGCTTATCTTGCTTTTATTTGTTTTTGTCAAACATTCTCAATTCTCTGGTATTATTCTGTAGTGCATTTAAACATTTGGCCTACTCACTTATCCTTTTTCGTAGTTTGACTACATATAGTTTAAAATTTCATCTTTGAATAAAATTCTTGTTATTTTTTTCATCGTTTTTGAGAGAAAAAGGGTGCCAATGTTAAATGTATCAAAAAATCTAGAGTTTATTATTTCCCGCCAAATTTTCAATGACTTGGACACGCCATGCTATTTTTTTCTGCGTTTTTTTTTTTTTTTTTATTTATGTATTTAGCTTGTTATTTTGAAACAAAGAAGCCAATATCCTTAAAGAAAATTCCCAATTTCCCAGATCAAAATATGTTGAAGTATGCACAAACAAAAAATAGTGGATTTTTACATATTATAATTCGTTTGAAATTCATTTCGTACATGTAAGTACAAAAAAAACAATTTGCTATTTTTAACGGACAATTAAGCTAGCTTATTCTTTAAAGATACTATACATGATAAAGCAATACATTTTCTCTTCTTCGTTATATATTAATTTGTCAGAACAACAAATGTATGTAAATTTCTTATTTTATTTGTAAAACTACTCTTCACAGCATATACCGGTAACTGATATGAAAATTGTAACTGATACAAGTCTTACTCAAAATGCATAAATGATATTGTCAACAAAGTAAGTTAGGATTTATATAAACATAGAGTCTTGCTATTGTTGTGATAGATTCGATATAATTTGAATCTAATACATATATATATGGACATATAAATGCGTCAGCCGCTCTTTTTTTTTATAAATCAACCAAACCATCATCTGTAATAACTGAACTGATATTCTGAAAGCTGGAAACATTCACAGTTAACGGCGTCACTGGACCTGTAACTATATACAAATCATTTTGTAAACAGTATAATTGTACATGTATTATTTTATATATATCATATAATATATAATCATGTTTGGCATAGAGGTCAGGTCATGTCCCTATATATTTTGGACAGAGTCAATGAAAGGCCATTGTCCACTATAAATGTCAACCACACGATCAGTATTAGAAAGTTGATTATCTCTAGTGTAGATTGATTCTCTAAGAACCTATTTAATTAAAAGTTATATATTTATTTTTCAACATTTCAGTGCTTCTGTTGTCTATTATGTACTATTGTCAGATAGTTACAATACTGTTTATACAGAAGCTATTGAACCATTTGGCTTAAAAGGTAAGGTTGACGTCACCCCTTTAAAAGTTTAACAAAAGTCATCTTGATTTGATTGGCTATAACGCAACATTGAGGTACAGTTGACTTCACATATTTCCACATATTTCCCACTTGTGCTAGCCGCATCACCAGACTGTGATACCTTTAAATTTGTTCTTCTCATGTACAGCACGACGAGTGCCAGTAGAAAAGCGGGAACTGTTTACCCTTCGGGAGAACCCAGCTTTTTTGGTTAGGTTTGTGTTGGTCTGTCTTTTATAGTTTTAAGTGTATAGTGTTTTGTTTACCGTTGTTTGACTTAAATTATGTTTCCATCGACTTTTTGTTTATGTTAGGTTCTTTTGTGTCTTCTCCATCTTTTTCAATGACTTTTGTCAATACTCCCAAAATGTATTGTAACTCACTCAGCGTTCACGGCGAATATGTAAAGTTGTCATTGTCAAAAAAAGCCTCTTTATATAAAGAGATATGTCAACTATGTTTAAATGTGTAGAAAATCGCTGAAACAAGATGTGAATTCTATTACACAAGTATGATAAGAATTAAGCACATGAGTAGGTCAATAATTTGAATTTCATAACATTTTCTACTACTTATCTATCGTCACAACACTCAAACACAATTTTGAAAGTCAAGGATTGAAAACACTTTCTTAAAGTTGAGATTTATGATTGATAGGGAACAACCACAGGCGCTTGGGTCTATGATACAGATTTTTTTTTAATTTTTTTTTTTTATTAAAATATTCAATTTTCTATATTTATAATACATATCTATCACTTCTGTGCATGTCTCATCAGTTTCGAGCGATTTAAACAACCCAGAGAAAATATCAAATTTTACTATCCATACTAAGAAACAAAAAGGCAACTAACTCGACGCCATTTTTCTGCTATCTATAAATAAATAGATTGACCTACCTGGATTCCCCAACGATTTCTCTGGGAAAACGTGCCTTCCTTGCCGTCAGATCGCACACATCGTTGATATTTATCAAACTGGTATTGCTCGTAACATTTTTAGTCCATCTCCAGCATATAATAAAGAGATTTTAACTATTTTGACTAATTTCAAATTTACGTGCCCGGAAGTTGACTGTTTTTTCCCGAACTTTTGTTAAAGGAAGTAATATTTTCCCGGACTTTTTCGGAACATCTCTACAAGTACGTAGGAAAATAACAAAGTGATACGATGACTTCCGAACTAATAATATATATATGTTAACAAACAGATATGATGAACAACGAACAAAACCAAGCCTCTAATTTGATTGTTAGTGGTCATAATCTTTAATTTTTCAAAAATCACACAGTTTCGATTTTATGTTAGAAAGGGGAACTACAAAATTTGGAAATTTTGTCCCCCCCCCCTTTTTTCACTTCAGTTAACATGACCCATGTTTTGTAATAATTAAGACAAAGTCAATAACATTTTCGTGGAAAGAAAATATTAGTAAATTTCCTTGCCCCCCCCCCCCCCTTTTCCACCAAATAAATAAAAATATCAGATCAAATGGTCAATGGCTTATTTTTTTTTTAAATTCCTCTCATAAGTCAATTTTGTGTGAGTATTTGTATATCCATTAATTATCATGAATCAACGTTTTTATGAGTAACTTCCTTTGATTGAATTGTCATCATTTCAGACTGAATATGAAGATTCTTTTCCGGCAATTGGAAATTTGCGCCTTTTTGATAAATGTTCGGAAATCATCGTATCACTTTGTTATTTTCCTACGTACTTGTAGAGATGTTCCGAAAAAGTCCGGGAAAATATTACTTCCCTTTAACAAAAGTTCGGGAAAAACAGTCAACTTCCGGGCACGTAAATTTGAAATTAGTCAAAATAGTTAAAATCTCTTTATTATATGCTGGAGATGGACTAAAAATGTTACGAACAACACTAGTTTGATAAATATCAACGATGTGTGCGATCTGACGGCAAGGAAGGCACGTTTTCCCAGAGAAATCGTTGGGGAATCCAGGTAGGTCAATCTATTTATTTATAGATAGCAGAAAAATGGCGTCGAGTTAGTTGCCTTTTTGTTTCTTAGTATGGATAGTAAAATTTGGTATTTTCTCTGGGTCGTTTAAATCGCTCGAAACTAGGTGAGACATGCACAGAAGTGATAGATATGTATTATAAATATAGAAAATTGAATATTTTAATAAAAAAAAAAATAAAAAAAAAATCTGTATCATAGACCCAAGCGCCTGTGGGAACAACATCCTCTAATAGTCTATTCGATTTGAAGTCAATTTTGCCTGAGATAGTTGAAACCTTATTAAAAAAATAGTTTTCAAATTTGTCAACGGAGAATCGAAGAAAGATATAAGTATGTTATTAACCATGCCAGTTCCTAAGCACTGACTACTACACTGACCAATCATTATCTTCGTCTCTTGGGGTTTTGTATACCATAAAGAATGCATTGTGACGTCACAATTTCCATGAAAAGGCATGCATAGTTGTTAATTTCTGTGTTATTTTGGGCTCTTTTGGAGAGTTGTCTCATTGGCAATTAAACCACATCTTCTTTTCTATAGTACGAATTCATAAGACGTACAAAAACATATGATCTGACCCTTAAATCTGTTTAAAAAATTGAAAATACTAACCTGGACGAACTTGATTTCTTTTCCCCCACAGTTGACATTTAAACGCTTCTTTGAAGCCTTTTCTAAAATTTTCATTCAGCCCTGCGTATATTATAGGATTGAGTGCACTATTGAAATATGCCAGGTACACAGCGGCATACTTTAAGGATATGACGTATTTTGGTATTTGCTGCAAATATAAAAGCTGATCTTAACAAAACAAAACAAAAAAAGCATCGGAGTTATAACAGGATATAAATGCGTTCTCGAATGACAATTAATGTTAATCATTTGTAGAATATGTTTTATTCCCACCACTTTTTTCTGATATTCGGAATCTTTTGGTCGACAACGTAGCGAACATCTTTAACATTTATCTCTGTTCTATGCTCACGATATCTCACATATATGATGCCCCAAATGACGATGAAAAAATAGGCGTTAACTGCATCAAACAGAGGGCATTTGACTCTTGACGTTAAAGCTGAGTCATTCCTTATACATGTTTTAAGAAAAAAATCTTGTTTTGAAATATTTTGCAGTTCTATCAATAAAAACTATATTGAGTTCTATTGGGTAAATACAATTTAATTTTCATGTTACACATCCATTTTTTTTTTTAAAGAATGACAGATCCAAAAGACAAATAAAATGGTAAATATAAAGGACGACATCAAAAGATCGATGTAGGATAAAAAAAACTTAAATCAAATAGTTTGGGGGTGTGGTCAACATTGCCGCAAGTTTTGTTAATCCAAAATCGATTTTACCTATATCCAGGTTGGGGGTCAGTGAAAAATCTATGTGAATTAAGTTTTTTTTTATCCTACATTGAACTTTTGATGTCGTCCCTAAACATACTACGTTACGGCTTCTGTAAACGTCCCATAGGAGAAATGTTTGTTGAGGTGTCCAGCATATAACAAATGATAAAAGAACAACCAATAGCATTCGAATAACCTGGAAAAAAAACCAAAAACATGAAAATAACTATTAACATTACTTCAGTAACATACAAATGAGAAATACATGTCGTTATAATTATATAAAAATACAAACATGTTTATTTTTCCTTTGCTTCTTAAAGGAAACTCGCATTTGAAAGCAAACTTGTTGTTATTCCAAGATGCAGAATTATATAAATACTCGAAATTGTTTTTATTTATTTTTCAAATTTGAAGCCTTCATATAAAAACAGATATAAAATTATTTTCGGTACATCTTGTATCATTTTAAATATTTCTCCATATTATAAGTTTTTTTGCAAGGTTTAAAAAAAATGCTTCCGGATTTTACATTTTTTTTTATGTCACTGACAAAGTAAATGGTTAGAAACTTTAACACAAATGTAACCCCGATTCAAAGTTATATGTCCGATTTAAAAAGTAAGCTTTATTTATGAGCATTGGTATGCTTTCAGCTAGATGATGGAAGATTCAATTAAAATTTGCTATGAAGTTATCGCTTTTCCCATGCATGATTTCATTTCAAACTAGTTTATATGAATATTCCATGATTTTTTATGCCCCATTTATGGGCATTATGTTTTTCTGGTCTGTGCGTCCGTCTTTTCGTTCGTTCTCCCGTTCGTTCATCCGTTCGTCCGTCTGTCCCGCTTCATGTTATAGTTTTTGATCGAGGTAGTTTTTGGTGAAGTTGAAGTCCAATCAACTTGAAACTTAGTACACATGTTCCTTATGATATGATCTTTCTAATCTTAATGCATTACATATTTATTCCCATTTTCACGGTCAACTGAACGTAGAAAATGATAATCCGGTTGGGGCATCCGTGTACTAAGAACACATTCTTGTTTGTAATAAAACTGTTTCTCTATTATTGAGTGTTAGTTCATCAAGATTTCTGAATTTAATTTGTATTACATAGTTTTATGTCTTTTGGGTTTCTTTTATTTGCCATTGCAAGGTTCATAAACCATAAAACAAATCAACGACAATAAGTTCTGATATTAAAGGAGATTTATTTAGATTAAGCGTTATTAGTAAACCATGTTAATGTTCTGCCTGTTCTGCCTATAGGTGATTCATGATTCCATTCAACTTTTCTTTGTATGTACCAGTAATTGCTAATCCCATGCAAGACCTGTCGGAACAGTTCAATACTAGCTAAAAAAATATATCCAAGAAACTCTAATTTTTTCTACTATCGAGTATTAATATTTGTCCACTAAGTTTCTGAATCGTATTTTGACTGCACGTTTGACAGTCCGTTTTTTCTGCCATGGGAAATATTAAATGAATAGATGGTTTAGTAACCTTTAAACAAATGTATCGGCGACGAATCATGCTTATAATTATAATTCAAGTAGATTGGGGTAGAGTAAGCGTTATTTATTAGACACGTAATGTCTGCAACTAAATATTAGAAGATTATGTTCAACTTTTCTCTGAATGGATTCGCTTATCACATGTAAGAACTGTTAAAACATTTTAAAACAAGAATGTGTCCATAGTACACGGATGCCCAACTAGCACTATCATTTTCTATGTTTAGTGGACCGTAAAATTGGGGTAAAAACTCAAATTTAAATTAGTAAGATAATATCATAGGGAACATGTATACTAAGTTTCAAGTTGATTGAACTTCAACTTCATCAAAAACTACCTTGACAAAAAAACTTTAACCTGAAACTTGCACTACCATTTTCCTTTGTTCAGTGGACCGTAAAATTGGGATCAAAACTATTATTTGGCATTAAAATTAGAAAGATCATATCATAGGGCATATTTGTACTAAGTTTCAAGTTGATTGGACTTCCACTTCATTAAAAACTACCTTGACCAAAAACTTTAACCTGAAGCGGGACGAACGGACGAACAGACGAACGAACGGACGGACGGAACGACCAGAAAACATAATGCCTAATTAGCATAATCGGCATTATTAGTGGATATGAACATTAAAATTTTTAATTTTGGCAATATAAATGTTTCATAATGATCCAGTATGTGTCCACTGAGTTTATCTGAGTTTCATTTTTATGCCCCACCTACGATAGTAGAGGGGCATTATGTTTTCTGGTCTGTGCGTCCGTTCGTCCGTCCGTCCGTTCGTTCGTCCGTTCGTCCGTCTGTCCCGCTTCAGGTTAAAGTTTTTGGTCGAGGTAGTTTTTGATGAAGTTGAAGTCGAATTGACTTCAAACTTGGTACACATGTTCCCTATGATATGATCTTTCTAATTTTAATGCCAAATTAGAGATTTTACCCCAATTTCACGGTCCACTGAACATAGAAAATGATAGTGCGAGTGGGGCATTCGTGTACTGAGGACACATTCTTGTTATTGCATGTTTTACCTTTCTGTTTGCCTTTGAAAATTGAAGTAAATGGCAGGCTGGTTTAAGCCTCGGTCACAACAGATCGTACGATTTTTTTGTCGCGAAAGATCTATAAAATAGTTGTCGTGGCGCTCTAGTGCAAAATGTCAAAAAACATTTCGAGTGGTCACATCAGCTACGACATGTCCAAGATAGTTCCACGATTGATAGAAGACAGAAAATGATAGAACCAGGAAAATTGTACTGTCGTGGGTTTCTCGCAAGTCAGTCGTATGACAGTCGTGCGATAATCGTACACGACAATCGTGAGTTGTTTGGGGCTATTTTCAGGTTTTCATGTCAACGGATGCGCGTGTCACTGTCATGTCACTGTCGCACGACTGTCGTGCCAATGTGATGCGACTCTCAACAAAAGCTCTTGAAACATGCCAGGCTCCATCCGCATGAATCCAACGAAATCACCGGCAGATTCCCGCTCCAACTCTTACATCAGTGTACTATACTGCCAAACATCAGGCGCCGTTTGATCCATGGCCTAACACACCAACGTCGGGAGTTTTGCTGGTTCCTATACTGTTCACGAAATCGAATCAACGCTAACAGGACCATATTTTGCACTTTTTGGATTCCTGCGAGGTGTCTATTCAGCAGGGTCAAACATAATAGTTCTGATGGAATAGCCATCCTGTTTAAATAGTAGACGGTTTTTCCAAACATTCATTCCCACCGAATTGAGTTCTTCTTAATACAACGAAAATATGTTGCACGACGAACGTACCACTGCCGTACGACAGACACCCAATGTTGTGCGATCATCGTACGAAATTTGGGATTCGTGAGACAATCGTGCGACTGTATGTATCACGAGTGTCTTGCGACAGTCGTGAGATTGTCGTACAACAGCTGTGCGACGATTGTTTGATGAAAATGCATTATATTGATACCCACGACAATGTGTTTATCGCACGACAGTCCCCCGACGATTGTAAGTCACTTTCAAGACAGCCACAAGAAAGTGACACGATAAAAAATCGTAGAGCAAAAAAGGTGCATTTCCAATTTTCGTCCCACGACACACGACAGCGCCACGATGCTCAAAATATCGCGCTATTGTCGTACAACGACCACATATTACCCACGATTTGACCAAATTTCATGTCGTGGCGCTGTATAGATGTGTCGTAGGTTCGTCGTTACCAGGGCTAATTTTACATTAAAACAAAGGCGACAACGACAAAACATAATTATATTCCTGATTCAAGAAGAGTGGTTTGGAGTAAGCTTTATTTATGAGCTACGTTATGCATGCAGCTAGATAATAGACAGAAGTAAAATACAAAAAATACTGAACTCCGAGGAAGATTCAAAACGGAAAGTCTCCAATCAAATGGCAAAATAAAAAGCTAAAACAATAAAACGAATGGATAACAACTGTCATATTCCTGACTTGGTACAGGCATTTTATTATGTAGGAAATGGTGGATTAAACCAGGTTTTTAAAGCTAGCTAAACCTCTCTCTTGTATAACAGTCGCATCAAATTCCTTTGTAATGACCACGATGTGTAAACAAAAAAAAAATACATAATAGGTAAAAATGTCAAAATTGTTAATCTCTATTATAACAAACAAATATGTAACAAAGACGCACTTAATGGCATATAGACCAACCACATTAGCAAAAATTAAAGACAAAAATGCAAAAATTCACCATAGTACAATAGCACAATGACGGGATGTATAACAACAGAGTCACGTCATATATGTATCAAAGAAACATTTAATTCAACATTTCAATAAATTGAATCGGTAATTCCATTAAAGACCTGTAAGGACATTTTAAATGTTGCTAATTTGAATATTAAAACTTTAAATTTTGACAAAAGTATTGTTTCTCTGTTAACGCCTTTTCTGGTATTTCATATTCTGAATTTGATTTTTACTACATATTTTTATTGTTTTTTTTTCTGTCGTTCAAAATAGTTGGATGGATGGTTAGCAATTGTAAAGACGACGAAACATTCTTATTTTCTGATTTAGAAAGATTGAGTTAAAGTAATCTTTACTTATGAACAATGTTATGACTGCAGCTAGATAATAAATATTTCATTAAAATTTTCTATGAATGTAATCGCTTATCCAATGCAAAACTAGCTGATATGAACTTTTCAATCTTAATTTTCTGCAATAGTACTGTTTCTCTATTGTCGCTTATTATTTACTAAGTTTTTTCAATTGATATTTATAATATGTTTTACATGTTTTTTCTTCCATTGAGAAATTAAATGATAGAATGATATAGAAACCTTAAAAGAAATTAACGACAATGCGTGCTCATTTGTCTTATTGAAAGAGATTGATTTGGAGTAAGCTTTATTGATGAACCACGTTCTGCCTACAGCTATGTGTGATAGAAGATTCAATTCAATTTTTCTTGGAATGAAATCACTCATCTCATGCAAAGAATTTTTTGGCAAATGTACTGTTTCTCTGTTATAGAGTATTTGTTCACCAAGTATTCTGAATTTGATTTGTTACTGTTATAGTAAGCTTTAATTATGAGCCAGGTTTATATGACAGCAGCTGATCGGAGATCCCCTTAACTTTTTCTAAGAATGTAATTTCAAATAATCCCATGTAAAATTCCATTTTAAAGAGGTAGCTGATATGAGCATTCCAACTTTATTATTTTTGTAATAGTACTTTTTCTCTATATATTGAGTATTAGTTTACAAAAACTTCTGAATTTTAATTTGATTGCATGTTTTTTAGTTGTTGTTTTTTTCCCCTGCCAGTGAAAACGTTAATTGGAGGATGGTTTAGAAACATTAAAACATATTAATGACAATACTTGATTGTATGTCTTATTTTATAATAAGATTTATTTAAACTAAGCGTTTTTGATGAACCACGCTTTACCTGCAGCTATAGTTGATTGACGATTCCATTCAACTTTTCTTGGAATGTAATTGTTTATCACATGCAAGAACCATCGGAACGGATCAAAACTAAATATGATCATTGGAACTCTATTTGTGGCAATAGAACTTTTCCCCCGAGTATTTGTTGACTAAGTCTTCTAAATTTAATTTTTACTGCACGTTAAAGCCAAAAATTAAATGGATAGATGGACGATGAAACATGCTTACATTCCTAATTCAAGAAGATTGGGTTAGAGAAAGCTTTTTTTACGAGGTACGTGATACCTGCAACTTTTCTATGAATGGAATCGCTTATCATATGCAAGAGCTGTTAAACTTTTTTTTAAATAAGCTGATTTGACCATTGGAACTTTGAATTTTGGCAATAGTACTGTTTCATATTATACAGTATATGGTCACTACAATTTTCTGAATTTTTTGCAATTGAAAATTAACGCAAATAATAGGATGGTTTAGTGAATTTAAAACTAATGTAACGACCGACGAAACATGCTTATATGAAGATTGGGTTAGATAAAGTTTTATTTGCGACCCACGTTATGCATGCAGCTATACAATAGAAGATTCCATTCAACTTTGCTATGAATTAAATCGGTTATTTCATGCAAAATCTATAAGGACAATTCAAAACAGGCTGAAATATACACTTAAACTTTTTTTTTCGGAATGATACTGTTTCTCTGTTCTCGTGTGCGTTCACTATTTTTTACTTTATGTTTTACATTTTTTTTCTGTCATTGAAACAGTAAAGTTTTTCAGTAACCTTAAAACAAATATTACAACGATAAGTGCGTAAACTAGTATGTTTAGAATAAACTGGTTGGTTTAGAGTAAGCTTTATTCAATTTAATGTGCCACGTTTATTGAAAAGGTAAATGGAAGATAGTAACCTTAAATGTAACAATGGAATAACAATACGTTCTTATATATGTTTAATTAAATATAAGCAAATTGATCTAGAGTAGATTTATTTATGAGCCACATTATTCCTGCAGATAGGTTATCGGAGATTACATTCAAGTTTTTTTTATGAATGTAATAGTTCATCCCATGCAAGCGGAAGATGACATTTCAATACCCGCCCGTGTTATCAAAAAATAGTATTAACCCGAAATATCTGAAAATGGCCCGTTTTTCAAATGTAAATGAAAATTTATCTTGTTTTGTCAATCGATTTACATTTTTACGGTTTTCGGGTATATTAAGTTAAAGATTACGACGGTAAATGAGTTGGAGTCATTAAATGGGTGGAAAACAGATTGGATAAAACAGAACAACAGATAAAGAAAGAATAAAACAACTTACTTTTCTTCTGATTTTGTCATGGGATGAAGTCGAACTTGTTGTGATATTGCCAGGAATTTTTCTAAATGTTAACTTCATAATTATTATGCTATAGGCAACTATCATAACAAGTATGGGGATGAAATACATGACCACGCCCTCAATTGTATAATAAATTTTCTTCCCAGGTTCTTCTGTTTTACATTTAGTATCAGTGTAGTACTTTGGCCATGACTCTTGACAAATTGTGTCTTTCCTGTTCCGGAACTGCATATACTACAGTTCGTGAATGAAAAGATGTGGCGAAGCAATCGCCAGTGAACTAATCCATGTCACTGAAATTGATATGTATATTCCGCGTTTTGTCATCTTTCCTTTTAGCGGGAAAACAATAGCTAAAAACCGCTCTATTGATATGCAGGTAAGTGTTAAGACACTGAGCGTAACTGAAAGAACTGAAATATATATAGTATGTATCTCTTATATGCAATAATAGATCAGAAGACAGATTGTAGAAAAAAATGAGCAACAATAACAAATTGTCCCGATAGAAGTTTGAACTCGACTCTTTGAAGGTTGATACATGGTGTGAAAGTTCAGTGCATATTTCTCTTTTTTTTTTTTTTCTTTTTTTTTTTTTTTTTTTTTTTTTTTTTATCTAAAACAGTTTTAATACAACGAATATATTTTCAAAAATCAAGAACATGCAATTCATATACCAACTGTTTACAATTGTTGCTCTTCATTGAATTTTCACTTGTGAATTTTATTATGAATGATCCCTGCTTTGAATTAGACTGACACGCAAAAAGTCTTAAAAAATCATCGTATTGTTATGCTGAAATGTTCATGACCTACGCGTATTTTATCTCGTAAGATTTTTATGTGAAATGAGTCGCAGTTGGATCTAAAGTAAATTCCATAGGAAGAAAGATACCTACATATATATAGATATTGAAAAGCACTTGTATACCCAGTGGAAGGCGTATCAACAATAAAATACAAATTAATACACAATGCAAAATTCTAAAATATTAAACATTATAAATAGCGGTTTGTCGTGTACTTGGGACACGCGGGGGAATCAGCAAATACTAAATTCAAACTAAAGTTGAACCGCCGTTCTCCCGTTCAAGAGTCAAGGAAAAGAACGCCTTTTTATTGCTGTGACTACTCTATTTTGTTATTCTTGTAAAAAAGTAAATGTCAACTAAAGTTCATAGAGTCCACTAAGGAAACTATAAAAAAAAATGAACTCACATCCTCTTGCGCAATAGTTAAGGGAAAGAACGCCTCTTGTTCTGCTGTGACTACTTCCTTTTGCTATTTCTTTTTAAAAGAATATATTGTTTCAACTAAACTAGAGACACGAAGAGTCCAACAAAAATTAAAAAAAAATAATTGTAAACATCAACACATAAGTAAAAACATGTATTCAGACTTACCTTGAACAAAAGTTGCAAATTTACACATAAAAGCACCAAATGGCCACATTGGAGAAATCTGGTTTCCAAGATGTACCCACATACAGAAAAACGCCACCATAATATCAGAAATTGCTAAGTTCAGAATTAGAATATTTGTAGTTGTCCGTATTTTCTTGTGACATATTATTATCAAAATGACTATAAAGTTTCCTACAATATCACCAGCAATTGCAATTATGTAAAATATGATCTTCAGAGTGACTTCTAATATCGGTTTTGAATGGATTTCAGGTGCATCAAATAGTTTCAGAAGATCTGTTGCACTACTGTTCACAATAACGCGTTCTCCTGGGATACTTTTGCAATGTATCATCATTTTTCCGTATCACGTTTAATATTCTGGTATTAGAATGTGATTTTTTCCAATACATAAAATTTCAGTTTGAAAATCTGGAGTGAACTTCTGATGTTGGTCAGTCTAAAACGAAAGAGTTGTGTAAAAAATCAATTAGTAATCTGCATTTTATACCTGGAAACAATTAATTGGTTGTGTGATTTTTAATTTGTACGGAACAATTTAATAATTTGTTCGGAGGAAATGTTGACATCCAAGACAAACACAATCCTGCAGTATGCCCGCAGCTGATCAGGTGACGTATTATTTATTGCGTAATGCACTCAAACGGAATACTTTTTTATTCGTTTTTGAAGTATTTCCTTTCCCGGCAAACAAAATAGAAAAACAATGTTAAGATAGCACAAATCAAATTCGTCTTTTCAAAATCTGGAATTTCCAAACATTTTCCAAAGAAAAGGAATAATATAGAAAAGAAATAACAAGGAGCAAGTACATGTTATACAATCTACAAATGCAAATGATACAGATTAATTTCAGTTTGCTTAAATTATAGTGGCAAATAATTCATGCTTTTTCTGGAAGGGAAACGTTAAAATTAATACACTATTCGAAGAAAGTTTTGCAAAACTTTGATTGAGATTAATGGAGACCTAACTATTCTTTAAATAGTTGCTGCAAAATTATTTTAAGATGCAAAACTTTCCCTAAATGCGAGTCATGATTAAACGTTGTCATTCCAACTAGATTTGGTTGATTATTTATTCATATCGCACAGGCTAAAACACCCGCCCAGCTTTATCAGACTGACTGTACAATTACTCTCAAAACTTTATAGCCAGATTTCATTTTTATGAAGCAAAATATATGTGTATTCAAGATGCAAAATATATTTGTATTCAAGTTTTATCTTAAATTTGCATGTAACTGATGTCTTGCCTATTTTCAGGCTATTAAGTTATTAGATAATCATTGAAGGCGCAAGTCCGAATGCATGTATCTAATTTACACCAAGCTATTATTGTCAATGAAAAATGATAGTTTTCAATAAAATTGGAGAGGAGTCTTTCAGCGATTTGATCATATGATATTGAAAAACGTGATTAACGCGGTGTATCCAATTTCATTTAACGACATATTGGTGTATATAGTTATCAAAGGTAATAGGCTTATAATTTAATACACCAGACGCGCGTTTCGTCTACATAAGAACCATCAATGACGCTGAGATCTAAATAGTTATAAAGCTAAACAAGTACAATTCTAAAAAGCATTGAGGACCCAAAATTCCCAAAAAGTTGCAACAAATATGGCTAAGGTAATCCATGCCTTGGATAAGAAAATCCTTAGTATTTCGAAAGAAAAATTCATACTTTTGTAAACAGGAAATTTACAAAAATGACAATACAATTGATATTCATGTCAACACCGAAGTGCTGACGTATGGGACAATATCCCTAATGGGCCTTGAAATGAGGAACTCAAAAGTCACGTGTAAACAAAAAATCTCTGTGTAGTGAAAGACACATTTCTATGATAAGCAAATGATTGAGCTGAACTATTTGTGTTAATTTAGAAAGTAGGGGAACACAGAATAAATGTGTAAAAAATATGGAGCTATTAAATGTGTTCAAAGTATTAAATTTTCAAAAGAACTGATTGTGTTAAGAATGGGATTTTTTACCACGAGGAGCTGCATCGCAAAAGGATACTCGGGGTTTGCTAATTTACGGAAAAATGAATCACACTTCGTACCCCGAAAATTGTAAAATGTCTCAGCTTCGAAACAAGCCATCATACATATACAACTTTACGATATGGGCTGAGCAACAGAAGAAAACGTTACCATTACCGCCTATGGAGAAACAATTACGCATATTGCCCCAACTGGGCTAGTGATACCAGCAGTTGTATCGACCAAGTGGTGTAAATAGTTTTCAAATCTACCAGGCTTATAATTTAATACACCAGACGCGCGTTTCGTCTACATAACAGTGACGCTTAGGTGTAAATAATGTTATTGATATTTTTCTTCATCAACATTCTAATAGTTGTTAAAGTACGAGTCAAGTCAAGTGTAAGCAACATACCAATGTTAAGAACACCGCGGTAACTATATTATTAAACATGTATAATATCGGCAATACTAATATGAATCATTGACTTATCATCAGCACAATTTTTAAAATATCCACAAACAAGGAGACTGTAAAAAAGTTCTTGGAAATGTTAGTCTTCTGACTTTCCAAATTAACAATCGTGTAAGTTTTGGAATTAAATTTTAATAAACAAAGGTCCTATGTAAATAAGTGTCAGTTCTATGAAATGTCAACACAGTAACGCGTGTTAATATGAAAGTCAATTTTGAATTTTAGACACATGCTTCCAATTCACAACGCTTGAAATGGGCGATTCAAGTTACTTATCCAATGACTACTTGGTTAAAGGAGACACCGTCGTGAGGAACAGTAAATGAAATTAACACGTTTTGTAGGAGATACGCCATTTTTTTCTTTATTTGCTTAACTTACATGGTCTATGTATTCAGAAAGTTATAAATAGAATGAGCAGTATATATATATATATATATATATATATATAAATATTCTCACACAAATTAACAACAAATTGAATGTTACATATTTTACATCATTGCATTCTATTGTTGAACAATTGCACTTTTTATATGCTTTTGTAAAATTTTGCAGCGAAGGATTTGAACAACCTTACAAATGCCACTATCTGAGCTGAATCTGCCTACTATTTCGCAGCACCTGATATCACCCATAGTTTTGATAGGTTTAATTGCTCATTCTTAAGTTTTGCTATGTACAATGTAGTATTTTGTGGACTTAATTGTCTTTTTGGTTTTTTTACATGACATTGTCAGTTGTACTTCTACTTCGACTTTTGAATGTCCTCTTGTTATTATCTATATACATTTTGTTTGTTTAGTTACTGTAAACCAACTTATTTTCGCGAGCGATTTATTTTCGCGACTTTCACGAGTAGTAAAATAACGCGAATATTAATCGTCGCGAATATGTAATTCTTGGATCATTCCTTATTGAACTACAGAAAATCGCGAAATTAAATAGCCGCAAAGTGGTCTAGGAAGGTTAAAACGCGAAATTAAGTATCCGCGAAAATAAGTTGGTTTACAGTAATTTTTTATGGCAAGAACTAAAATCTGTTAAATATACTTTGATGTGTTGTGTTCTCTAATCTAAGATAATTCAATAGAATTGAGAATTGAAATGGGGAATGTGCCAAAGAGACAACAACCCGACCATATAATAGACAACAGCAGAAGGTCACCAATAGGTCTTCAATGCAGCGAGAAATTCTCGCACCCGGAGTTGTCTTTCAGCTGGCCCCCAAATAAATATATATACTAGTTCAGTGATAATGAACGCCATACTAAACTCCAAATTATACACAAGAAACTAAAGTTAAAATATTACAAGACTAACAAAGACCAGAGGCTCCTGACTTGGGACAGGCGCAAAAAATGCGGCGAGGTTAAACATGTTTATGAGATCGCAACCCCCCCTAAAACTTTAGCCAATGTAGAAAAGTAAACTCATAACAATACGCACATTAAAATTTGTCTTTTAATTCTTGTCAATTTTTTTCATTTTTTTTCAATTTAGTCCTGGTATCTATGATGTGTTTATTCAAGAGCAAATGACGTATACGTATTGCGTCAAAATGATAAGGTGACACTTCCATATATTTGAAGTTACATTCTTTTATAAAAATAAATTGGATAATATCTACTCTGTCATATCCAGTTGAAATAAACATCGTCAGACTGAACATTATCATCGACAAAAGAGAACACTCAGTCGAATATAGAATAAAGCCGATCTGTAGGTACAAAGGACTAAGTTAGATATCGCAAGTGCAAGCCTCGAAAACTAAAATTATTCTCATTTTTATTATATCAAACGGTTAAAATTCTTGCACATCGACATTATACTCTCTTTGAGTGTGAATTAACATTACTATAAGACGTGTCACGGTACTTATCTATCCCAAATTCATGTATTTGGTTTTGATGTTATATTTGTAATTCTCATATGATTTTGTCTAATGCTTAGTCCGTTTCTGTGTGTGTTATATTTAATGTTGTGTCGTTGTTCTCCTCTTATATTTAATGCGTTTCCCTCAGTTTTAGTTTGTTACCCCGATTTTGTTTTTTGTCCATGGATTTATGAGTTTTGAACAGCGGTATAATACTGTTGCCTTTATTTAGCTTGAAATGAAAAAGTTCATGCATTCAACCCCCTCTTTTAATTCACTGTAGATATAAATCGGATGAATAAAGAAAATGAAAAAATTCAATTTATTTGAGACAAATTAACTCGAAGTTTTTTTTTTTTTTTTTTTTTACTGAACGCTGAACTTCGAAAATGTAGAGGTATAATTTCATACTTTGTTTTATGTTCTCTCATCTGGAAAATCTTGGCTATCTTACCATTGGAATTTATTAAGTCTTTAGTTCATCAGATGTAAATTCACAGTAATTGACTCAAGGGTTTGTGGCATACATTGAAGTTGTCTTTTTGTGACTTTTGAAGGTTTTGATTTATTTCTGCAAGAATAGTAAGTTTTTGTTTTTGCTTTCGAAACTTACACTTTCGATGTCTAAATAAGCCCTTTGTTGAACTAGATCGATGGTATTCTACTTTTGGATGAGTTATGAGTGTTCTATTACCTAAATTCGCTGATAAAGTTAAGTCTGACATGTTTGTGTCAACTATCTTAGATATTTACACCAAAGAGAATGTATTATACACTTTACTTAAAAATATGTAACTTTAATTATTAAATATATCATATAGAAATGTCACCTTCTTGATTTGACGCAATACATGTACGTCATGTGCTCTTGAACTGAGAAGAAATATTGAAAAACTTTGACAAGAACTCATATACATAGAATTACCTTGGATTAGAGCTGTACATCAAACCAAAGTACGGTTTAAGTACTGAATGTTCTTGTCATAAAACTAGTTGAAAAAAAAAGAAAAATACCAAATTGACATTCAAAAATCAAAGTAGAAGTAAAATTGACAACGTCATGGCCAAATAAAACAAACAAAATGACGGAAAACAACAAAAAGACAAACACGTTTATAAAACAATACACAATTTTTTTTTAGAGCAACACGAAACCAATTAAACTATGAATGATCTCAGATGCTCCTGAATGGTAGGCAGGTCCTGCTTAGATAGTGGCATCCGTCGTGTAACTCAG
This sequence comes from Mytilus edulis, assembly GCA_019925275.1. Lineage (NCBI taxonomy): Eukaryota > Metazoa > Mollusca > Bivalvia > Mytilida > Mytilidae > Mytilus > Mytilus edulis. The sequence goes on along the minus strand of CM034356.1, from coordinate 39,412,563 downwards.
GGAAGTACAAATTCGGTGATGTCATAATCCGGGAACAGATGACGAGATAGGGGTGATGATAATTGGATCATACCCATGGTCATAGGTATCAAAGATATTTATTATCGATCAACCAAATCAGGCAATCGTCCGCCAAACTGTCAAAGGAACGAAGAGAAGAAATTATATTTATATATTCTGTTACGGCACGATTTCTCAGAAATATAATTCGAAGACAGACATGCGCCCACCGGAAGTTCCAAGGTAATATTGTTTCTAATCATGACTCAATGCGTCTTATTTTTGTTCGATTAATCGAGTACTGATTGCAGATAAGGTTAAAACAGTCACCATGTCAACTTGCAATGCGCAATGTTTTTAGAAGACTTTTCTTCATTATGATCGTATAAAGTTTGAACAAATTTGTTTTTGTTGTACTATGAAATAGCAACATAGTTAGGAGAGTAAATATCGAGGTATAACTCTACCTCTTTAATACTAGTTTTAGTTATGGTAGTTCTCTGATACATGTTTTACAATATTTTTTGATAAATCCTGAAAATTACTCGAATCAAAATAACTGAATGAAGGGGATGTATGAGGGCAATATGAATAAAAAAAGTATAAAAGAGACGCCAAAACCAGAGGGTTCATTAAATCAGTGTCGGTCAACTTTTCCCGAGTGAGTTTGAACTTTAGTTTTTTACTAATGCTATCAATGGATTATTCAGAAAGTTATGTTATAAATCCTATCAGTAGCAAGGCATTGACTATAATGGTCCTGAACAAGCATTAATTTAAAGGATCCGAAGATTTTAGATTTAACTTCACCAGTATATACCTTTTAAGGCTTCTTTGAAGCCAAAAAGCATAAAGAGCATTCTATAATCTTGTGAAAAAATTAACATCGTTTTTATATTATGAAAAGCTGAGAGATCTCGTATTTGGACTTTCGATGTCCTACTCTTCGGTTCATCCGATCTACTCTATTCAAATTTTTGAATGATTTGAGTGTTTTATTTAGAGTAAAGTATGGCAATGTTTGTGTCAACTATATTAAATTAATAAATACTAGTAAGTGTGTACACCAAAGAGTAGATAATATGTAAATTACTTTTAAAAACAATAACTTTAATTATCAGATATATGGATGTGTCTCTTCAATATTTTGACGTAATACATGTACGTCAGTCGCTCTTGAACAGAGAAGAGATATTGAGAATTCATAAACATAGAGTTATGCTGGATTATAGCTGTTCATCAAATATAAGTACATTTTACATACTGAATTTTCTCGTCATAAAACTAGTCAAACAAAGAAGAAAATATCAAGTGGATATTCAAAATATAAAAAAGAAGATGTGGTATGATTATCAATGAGACAACTGTCCACAAGAGACCAAAATAACACAGAAATTAACAACTATAGGTCACCGTACAAAAAGTCTAAAAATTAATATAAAAGTCTACATTTTACATATAGAAGTTTCTCGCCATAAAAATGAACTAGGTAAACAAAAAAGAGAGAGAACGTACATACTAGACATGCAAAAGTCAAAGTACCATTAGAAGTAAAACTCACAGCGTTATGACAAAACAAAATAACGAAAAAAACCGATAAAAAGACAAAAGGACAAACAAGTTAACAGAAGCAAAACACTACACAGAAAACTAATGATTGACCAATAAGAATCCTACCACAAACTGTGGATGATCTCAGATGCTCCTAAATGGTATGCAGATCCTGCACAGATAGTGGCATCTATCATGTTACTCTGGAAAGCACATATTCAGCGCTGTCCCAATCGGGAAAAAGAGGGCGAGAGTGTAGAAACGATAATTAGATCAGACCCGTGGTCATCGTTGACACAAATATTCCATTACGGTTAACCAACTCTGTCTTTGTATAAACATTGAAGACCCATTGGTGGTCTTCGGCTGTTGTCTGCTCTATGGTCGGGTTGTTGTAGCTTTGACACATTTCCCATTTCCTAACTCAATTTTATCTGTTATAAAGACGTCTTTAAATCTAAATCAGGGACATAGAAAAAAAATGACATATGCTTTGTTACGGCAAAATCTCGCAGAACAATAATTTGAAGATAAACATACACACCGGAAGTTCCATGGAAATGTTTCTCTGACCATATATGACTCAATGTTACTTAATTCTTTTCGGGTTACCGAGTTTTCTTCATTTTGTTCGAATAATAAAATTATTTTAACGAGTAATGATTTTGAATAAGGGTAAACTGAACACAACTGTAATCGTATATACCAATTGATCAACTGCAAAATGTGCAATATTTATAAAAAAAAACCTTTTCCCGATTATCTTCGTATAAAATTTGGACGAATTTGGTTTTGCTGTTCAATTTACACACCAAAAAAAACACAGTTACCTGTGTAGATATCAAGGTCAATTTTTAACTTGTTTCTGTTTAAACAAATCTTGAATGAGGGGATTTCGATAATGATTCCAATGACTTCTCGATTAAGAAAGACTCGAATCGCGAAAGAACATATAAATGGGGAAAGAACAATTGTATGAGGAGGCCGAGCCAATATCTCTTGGGTATTTTCATGGTCAATTCTAAAAAGTTGTTCAAGTTTACTAGCATTAAAACAATAAACCTAGTATATAGTTATCAAAGGTACCAGGATTATAATTTAGTACGCCAGACACGCGTTTCGTCTACATAAGACTCATCAGTGACACTCATGTCATATCTTATTCTTGCATGAATAAACATCAATTTACACACTTTTATTAATTAAAATCAAAAACAAAAAACAGCACTGCTTACTGCTATATAAAGGGCTACACATTACAAATGTTGTTTTTTTTTATTTGCAACGGAGGACGTGTCAAAACAAATTAAAGTGTTTGAATGACAATATAGAGGTATACTTCCGACCTAATGTTGGTTTTGGTTTCTTCTAAAACATTTTTAATTATAAATCCTTAGAATCTCTCAAATCCAAAATACGAAAATGAATGTCAATGAGTTTCTTCATAATATTATCGGTGATAATTTAAAAAAAACCAAACTTGTTGTAAATTTTTTTAACGCTGAGCTGATACTTTCATAAACAAGCAGACCGCCATCAGCGTTATCGACTCAGTACTAGAAAAGGAAAATACTACTTGAATTAGTTGATTGCAATCGAAGCACATTTCTAGATTTACGTTCACTGTCATAAAAAAAACTAGAGGCATAATTTCATACTTTATTCTATTTGGTTTTAGATTCTTTCATCTGGAAAGTCATAGCTTTTAAACTATTGGACCTTTCTTTTTTTTTTTATTCATCAGATTTTAATCAACAGCAATTAAAATAGGGTTTGAGGGAAGTTTTTGTTTGAATTAAATTATATTAAAAGCTCAAGAATTATAACCATATGTATGTTATAAAACCTTTGGTTAGAGAGTCAGTCTGAGATGTCGTGTTTGCTTTCGAAATTTACACTTTCGATGTCTTACTAACCCATTTTTAGCTTTATATCAATATTATTCTATTTTGGATGATCTTTGAAGTGAGTGTTCTATAACCTAACGTCGACGATAAACTTAAGACTGGCGATGTTTATGTGAATTGCATGAAATAAATGTTTATATTAAAGAGTAGATAACATGCTCTTTACTTTAAAAAAAAAATATGTGACTTTAGTTATTATATATATTGAAGTGTCACCTTATCGTTTTGACGTATTACATGTACGTCAGGTGCTCTTGAACCTTAAAGATATATTGACAAAGTTTGACAAACATAGTATTACTTTTGATTAAAGCTGTACGTGAATTCAACGTACATTTCATGTGTAATACCACCATTGTTTTCTCCTATTAGTCTTTGTTTAATTTGCACTTTTTGTTTTAAAGAAATATTTCGCATGAGTAAAGTTTTATTCTGTTCAGTACTATAGAGAAATTTTCACATGTTTTAGTGGTATAACACCTTAAACATATTGAATGTTCTCGTCATAAAAATGAAATAGAGGGGGAAATTCAGAGAAAATTTAACATTTAAAAATCATAAGTCATAGCCAAAATACTTGGGACGATACCCAGGTACTCCAAAAAGGTAAGCAGATCATGTTCAGAGAGTGACTTTCCACATGTTGCTGATGTTAGCGCTAATTCGGAGATGTCACAATCTGAGAAAAGAGGACGTGATAAGGGTAAAGATAATTGGATCATACACGTGGTCATCTGTCACAAAGATAATTCATAAATGATTCTCTCTCTATATGACTCAATGTTACTTAATTATTTTGTTTTCGAGTTATCGAGTTGTGATTTGGAAAAAGGTTAAATTGGCAGCAACAGTCATCATATATACCTACTATCAACTTGTGATGGACAAACTTTGAAAAAACTTCTCTTGATAATCATCGTGTACAGTTTGAACGAATTTGGCGCGTAAATATCAATATCTATTTTGATTTTTTTTTCATTTCACACAGCTTGAAACGAGGCGTTTCCAGTAATTTACTTCTCGATCAAAAAAGTCAAAGTCGCGAAGAACGGAAATAAAAAAAAAATCCCTTTATACAGAGGTAGAGCCAATATCCCCCGTCGTGTTTGCATGGTAAATTCTGAAAGTTGTTAAAATCTACTAGTATTAAAATAGTAAAAAACATACATGAATATCATATTCTCTAAAAGAAATAAACAATAATTTTACATATTTTAATCAAATATAAAAAAAACAATTCAGCACTCCATTCTGCTATTGAACAGTTGCACATTTCACATGCTTTTGTAAATTATTATATCGAAAGACATCTCAAATAAGATTAAACAAATGTGTATTCTAAGGGCAATATGAAGTTCTACTTCCCATCGAAATTTTATTTTGGTTAAGAATGTCTTCTTTAACTCTTTGTTATAAAACCTTTAAACCGCGTAAACAGGTTGGCAACAAACTCCTTCCCAATGAGGAATATCCCTTAAATGAGGAATTGTCCCTCAGACAAGGGGTTATTTTGCTGTTTTATAAGGAAAATAATTACTCTTCTTTTTTTAACTGAAAAAATAAAGAAATTCATTATATTTGGTAGAACTTTTCTAAAAAAGAGATCCTCAAATTTTCAAAAAATAAATAAAGATTCAAATCAATGATTATTCCAAAAAAAACCTTGACATGTTGTGACAATATCACACTAGATAGACGTACTGTTCTTATGGCAAAGTTTCTACAAATAATAAAACTATGTGCCCTTTTGAGCTTAGAGATGGTTTAAAAAATAATTTATTACAGCGGATTCCATTGAGTGTGTAGCCAAAGGTACTATCTTTGGTTAGCTTGCTGGTTAGCTGGACCGTGAAGTCTTTGGTATATTAGGTAAACTACCCTATTTTATGAATAGACTAGTCCGACAGAAAACCAATCGATTTGTCTGTTGGACTATGCTACTTCGAAAGGAGGGTTGTAAACCTGACCTTATAATGACTTCACGGTTCAGCTAACAAGCAAGCTTACCAAAGATATTACCATTCGCTACACGCTCAATGGAACCCGCTAATTGATTTCTAACTCTAATAAAATGGCTAACCATTACATTTAGGGGTTGCCCCTTATTTGAGGGGTTGTTCCTAAACTGATATTTATAAAAAAAAAATGAAACAAAATGATTTGAAGGAGCTATATGTCCAAAAGGGACCAAAATGTATAGTCGGTAAACTTTGTGTGAGGGGGTTGGATCCTTAGTTTCTTGATAAGGATATAAATACACATTTTGAAAAAAGCTTATGATAAATCAAGTAAACACCGAAGTATTGTCTACTGAGCTGATGATACTTTCGGAAACAAGCAGACGATCAGCAGCGTAATAGACTCAATGATAGAAAATGTAAATATTTGTTTATTTATTCAGTTAATCCAAAGCGCGTTTCTAAATTTACTTTAATTTGGGAACGCCGAAATCAAAAAACGTAGCGGTAAATTTTCCTACTTCGTTTTATTTCATTTTAGGTTCTCTGGATTAGAAAGTCGTGCATGGCTTCTTAACAATTGAATTTTCTTAGTTTTTTTAAAAATGAGCAGTAATTAAAATAAGGTATTGAGGGAATTTTGAAGCTTAAAAAAAAGTTTTATTTATTATAAAAATTGTAGTCTTTTATTTATCATGAGAATATAGGTAAGAGAGATATCGTTTTTGTTTTCGAGACTTGTGCTATCGATAGCTTACTTATCCCTCTGTAACATTAAATCTAATTTCGAATGAGTTGAGGGTTTTATTATACCTAACATCGCTGATAATAACGATGTTTGTGTCAACTGTGTTATATATAAGTGTGGACACCGAAGAGTAGATTAGATTATATATGCACTTTACTTAAAAGAATGTAGCATTAATTATAAATATCTGGAAGTGTAACCTTATCGATTTGACGTAATACATGTACGTCAGTTGCTCTTTAACGTCAAAGGGAAATTTGACAACAATTCATAAACAAAACATTACCTTGGATTTAGAGGTGTACATCATTTCAAAGTACTTTTACCTAATGTCCATTATGAATTGAACTACATTACAACTACAAAGAACAGAGAAGATACCAAGCTGACATTCAAAACTTATAAATCGCGTAAAACAGCAAAATAAAAAACGAAAATATACGAAAATACAAACAATTCATTGAGAATCGATACCCGTTTTATGGCAAAAACTCATACGAAAGATAAAAACAAACATATTCACAACAGAAGTTCCGTGGAAATATTTCTCTCAATCATGTATGACTGAATGTTTCTCAATTTTGTACGAAGAATCGAGTAGTGATTTTGATAAGGTTAGATTACCACAACCGTCATGATCTCTGCCATTTGACCAACTTGAAAGGCGCAACAATTTTAAAAGACTTCACTATAATATCATCATATAAAGTTTGATTGCATTTGGTTGAGAAAATAAGAAATTAAAATATCATATAAAAAAAATTGACAGTCATTTTGTTTTTCGCCCAATTGGAACTTATTTCAATTATCTCAATCATTCTTCTAGACATTATGCAAATTTTTATGATATATGAATTTTAAACATATGCAATGAATGCGTCATTACCAGTACGAAAACAGTGGCCGTCGCTGAGTAACAGTCCGTTAATATAGGTATTGATACACTTGTAAATAAGTGTTTACACCAAAGAGCAGATAACATGCACTTTACTTAAACTTTAAAAGTACAAAAATAAGGCTAGTTTATTCTTTTAAAATATACAGAAGTGTCATCTAATCGTTCTGACGTAATACATGAACTTTGGTTGCTGTTGAACATCAAAGATATAATTGACAAAATTTGACAAGAATTCATATACATGGAATTACCCTGGTTTAGATCTGTATATTACATCAACGTACTTTTACCTAATGATTTTCTCGTCTTAAAAGTGACCCAATTAAAACCAGAAGAGAGAAGAAACAAAGGGTACATTACACACTTATATAAGATGAAGTAAACTGCACGTCAAAGCAAAAAGGAAAAACGACGTCACAAACAAGTTCTCAAAACACTACACAGAAATCTAAAGATAGAGTACACGAACCCCACAAAACCGTGAATCAACACAGGTGCTGCGCGCTCGGGAGGATAAGCAGATCCTGTTCCTCGTGTAACGTGTAACCGGGCAGGGACGTTTAGATATTTTTTATTCCTCGGGTTCGTACCAGTTTCCTGGGATTTGAAAAGCAGTTCAAAAGTTCTAAAATCAATAAAAAGTTTATACTATCACTATCAAATATGAAACAAATACTATACTACATAAAACGAATTTCAACACCTATCAACCTAACCCGAACCTGTTGAATTAAAACTGTTTAAAACCCTTTCAGTTCTACTGTTTGAAACTATAGTCTGAAACCTAAATGTATGGAACTGGTTTGTAACCTAAATGTATGAAACTGGTCTGAAACCTAAATGTATGGAACGGGTCTGAGTTATCAAAGGTACCAGGATTATAATTTAGTACGCCAGACGCGCGTTTCGTCTACATAAGACTCATCAGTGACGCTCATATCAAAATATTTATAAAGCCAAACAAGTAAAAAGTTGAAGAGCATTGAGGATCCAAAATTCCAAAAAGTTATGCCAAATACGGCTAAGGTAATCTATGCCTGGGATAAGAAAATCATTAGTGTTTCGAAAAATTCAAAGTTTTGTAAACAGGAAATTTAGAAAAACGACCACATTATTGATATCCATGTCAACACCGGAGTGTTGACTACTGGGCTGGTGATACCCTCGGGGACGAAACGTCCACCAGCAGTGGCATCGACCCAGTGGTGTAAAAGTTATCAAAGGTACCAGGATTATAATTTAGTACGCCTACGCGCGTTTCGTCTACATAAGACTCATCAGTGACGCTCATATCAAAATATTTATAAAGCCAAACAAGTAAAAAGTTGAAGAGCATTGAGGATCCAAAATTCCAAAAAGTTGTGCCAAATACGGCTAAGGTAATCTATGCCTGGAATAAGAAAATCCTTAGTGTTTCGAAAAATTCAAAGTTTTGTAAACAGGAAATTTAGAAAAATGACCACATCATTGATATCCATGTCAACACCGGAGTGTTGACTACTGGGCTGGTGATACCCTGAAACCTAAATGTATGAAACTGGTCAGACGGTTTGGAACTATTGTCTAAAACCTAAATGTTTGGAACTGGTTTGAAACTAAATGTTTGAAACTGGTCAGACGGTTTGGAACTATTGTCTGAAACCTAAATGTTTGGAACTGGTCTGAAACCTAAATGATTGGAACTGGTCTGCAACCTAAATGTTTGGAGCTGATTTGAAACCTAAATGTTTGCAACTAGTTTGAAACCTAAATGTTTTAAACGGGACTAAACCTTAATGTATCAAACGGGCTGAAACCTAAATGTATAAAACGGGACGGAACCTAAATGTATCAAACTAGGCTGAAACCTAAAAGGTATAAAACTTTATTTAATAAACATGTCTATAACTGTCGGAACAACAGGGTAGCACTAAGTCATGGGATATCAGCAAACACTCACTGCAATAGTGAGAGATGTGAGACGCAAAACCTCAGCACCAGCCCTGGTTGTACAATCTGTACCGAACCAACAGTCTCAGCCCATTTTCTTTTCTGTCCGCAGGTTCCAAGCACTTCACTTTACTTAAACTAAACCTTCTGCCTGCTATAAACTACTTCCTTTCCGATGTTTACTGTCTGCTGTCTTCGGTACAAATGACGATTTGAACTGCACAGCTAACCACTATTTATACTTCGAACGCGGACCTCGAAGAGAGCACATTAGCAACAATTATACAGATAAAGCGTCTGATATCATAGCAACCAAGGATAAAGAGATGATTTTAATGTCGTTTTCAATGATAAAGAGATCACAGAGGTTCGAAAAATATACAACTGTAGAAATATTATAACCTTCTTAAACTGTAAATTCGTAACACTCATGTGGCACCACTTATGTTTCATAGGTAAGTACTAATACGGTGATGTCACAAATGAGAAAAAATGACGGGATTGTGGCTAAAAAAGATAATGACAAACAACAGCACACATCGAAGAAAACTAAAAACTGATCACGATGTTTACAGTTGACACTAACAATGCTCAATTGGTCTCCAAATACAGACCAAATGTAACGAAATTAGTAGATCTTATTAAAATTACCTTGAACTTTTTCAAAATTGTAATTTACAACCTGATCAAAATACACGCATTTATACGATAAACAAATTTGAACATATAAAGTTCATGCAGGACATGACCAGTTCAGACACAATGACCGCCATGGAGTAGCAGATTAATAAAAGTATCGACACACTCATTTGTTCATATCAAAGGTTAATATCGAAATACTAGTATATAATTGAAAGGTGCCAAAAGATAACGGAATGGCAAAAGCCGTCTAGGAACCCTTTTCCTTAAAAACTTTCAATCTTAAATTTTAAGTGAAAAATCAACTTGTGTCTTCTAGTACAATATTTCCAAACCTTAGAAATATTATGAACTCGAGATGAAACGGAAGTAATTCTTACCTGTTCGGCATAATTCGGTTCCATAAACGACCTTAAAGAATAGTTGACGAAAAATTCCTCTTATCAATATTGTACGAGACAATTTGTCATGGCCGTTTGTGTTTACACAAAGAAAATTATATTGTGACAGTTATAAATGATAATAAGCTTGTATTTTCCAGTCGAAAGCAGACTTGTAATGCTATTATGTATTGGTTACTAGCATGAATCTCAGAATTATAAACCTTTCTTTCAAACACGCAAACCTTAAATTAGAGCAAGAAGGTTTTATTCATAATTTTAGCTACAGCATTTGAAGTATGGAGGTTTTATTCATGGTTCTCGCTTTTTAGAGTATTGAAGTTTTATTCATAGTTTTAGCTATTTATGATTATTTGGAAAAGTATTGTTTTGAGGATAGTAGATGTTTGGATCTCGTTTCATATAATTGTATGAATTCACAATATATACGTCACAAATATACGTCACTGTTTGTGGTGTGCTGTGCTGTTATTAAAATAAGATGTCCAATGTTATTCTGCGGTTTATATGTTGAAATTTACTACTGCATAAAGCCATTATTTATTTGTGCTGAGTGTTATTGCGCATGTATGTATTGTATTCCTGTCACGTAGTTTTGTCATTTTAGCGATATATTTTTTTTTTAAATACGCTGGAGGTTTGGCTAGCAATAAAACCAGGTTCAACCCACCATTGTGTTCTTAAAACGTCTTGTGTTAAGTCAGTAATATGGAAGTTGTTATCATATAGCTCGTGTCTATGTATGTTGGTGTTTGTTTTTTTTATAGTTTACGTAATTCCCTCCGTCCGGAATTATATCGTTTGAACAGCGTTTGAACAGCGGTATACTTCTGTTGCCTTTATTTAGTTATTTAGAGTATGGAAGTTGCATTCATAGTTGTAGCTATTTTATCCTACATTTTGTACTTCATTGCAATATAAAATAAATTGCTTTCTCAACTTTCTAATTGGCAGCCTCCTGTGTCTCCTTTGGCAGAAGTACAGCCTTGATGTGTGTTGCCATAGTGTGTCTTCAACTCTTCATTCATCGTTTCTTCCGGTCAAATGGAAATGACCGAGGATTATTCTGTTAGCAATCCCGGACTATGCAGTAAAATAACTGGTTAAACTTTAAATAAATGTCAAAACTATGACATGCTTCCTTTTACTTAAACATACTTATTTTGTATAAAATACCTCAAAAAAATCACTCGGTGTACTTTCTGCAGTAAAAAAATTGTTGATTGGACAATATCTTAAATCTGTACATCTTATGCTGTATTATATATTTTTTTAAATTAAAATCTTTTTACAGATTGTTTTCTCTTGTTTTCTCTTGTTTTCTCTTTTTTTAGACTGTGACCTTCATTATTTTCTAATCGTGATATGTTTTCTAGAATTCTCTTTTGGCTATCATCAAAATAAATTTTCTTCTATCAAATAAACTCTTTCAAAATATTCTTATAGTGCCAAACTATATATTCAAATAATTTGTCAAATGTTCAAGAAAATAAAAACAAGCTATGAATAAATTCTCTCATTTTATTAACCTTTAAATTGTTTTAGGCAAAGAAGTATGACATAAAATAGAAATAGTTGATAAAATACATCAGATAACTTGGCATATAGTTATGTCTGATGGCCATTTGAGACTCGATTTGTAGAGTTAAGTTACTGTAAGTTTCTTCCTCGAAAAAAGAAAGACAACTCAAAAATATAACATACGATTGACCGAGGGATTTAAAAACTATTTATTATAATGTCCCCCTTTCCCTCTAGAAAACTAACACAGGAAAATATATTAATTTCCTTGTAGACTTCAGATTAGCTTCTGTGTTTTCTTATTTCAAGGGTGGGTCAAACCGGCAGTAAAACCCTTGTCAAAGTGGGGAGTCCGTTTTGTTGTGCAGGATGTATAAATACGCAGCCACGTCCTACCAGAATGGGGATGTTAAATCTGATGGCTCGTATATAGAAAGTGCTATGCATGCTCTCTGTACGTTAAGAGCCTTTGTAACAGCTCTTTGGTAGATCCTTATGTGGCCTAAACGCTAAAGCTCGACTTTCTTTTCCAGGACCTACCTCCCGTATTAATGCTTGAACATGCATGAAATATTTGCCAATGGACGTTAAGCAAACATCGATCAATAATTTGCGTTTTCTGTCGACTATGCTACTCACACAATGATACTCTCAAGTCACACAATCACTAGCTTTGTTTCATATACTTCTTTTGAAGAATTTACCTTAGTAAGATAAAATCCAAGCCAAAGTTTAGCATACTAGAGAGTTTGTGGGTTGCTTTTAAATCAATTTGTTTTTTGCATTTTGGCGAACATTGTCTCTATACTGTTATCATTCAATTAGCTTCTGCAATAGATGTAATGATTAAGCATCATGTTAAGCATTGAGAAAAAAATGTTGCCTTCATGCATGTGTTGTTAATATTTGGTTTCCTTAAACTTTCTATTTTAGAGCAGCAGATATTTTTTAAAAGTGCAAAAATTATACCATTATGATATAAGTTCGCAGTAATATATCCTTAAACTTGACTTTCCGCTGTTTAGATGTTGCTCTCTCACTAAATAGTTCAAAACTTAATTGGTGACTATGTTGAACGCAGGTATGCAATCGAACTTGAAATACAGGTAGGTCTGCCTCATATCTGACTTTCTTCTAGGAATCAACAATAAGGGTCGGATGAGAACAAAACTTTACGACAAAAGAGACAATTTCAGCTTCCCATTGTGAGTGGGAACGGAACTGTACGGTTTTCTAATAATTTGGTCATTCGGAAGACTGTCAAGCGGAGCTCCGACATTCGCAAAATAACAAGTTGCTTGATGAAAACTTTGATGAACCGTTATGTTACTATATAACGTTTCAGCTTCAAGTTTTGGTAGCTAAAACATTCTTTATGTAAATATGAATCAATAAAATAATAGGAAAGATAATGCATCCAAATGTTTTCCTTAGAATGGTGGAGCTCCGTGTAAAACGATCAAAATTGTCACACAGCAGCGATCAAAAATGTCAAATAATTATCGAAAAATCAATGGTTGCTGCCAGAATTTTCACATGTACCTTTTTTGATACATAGTCATACCTGTCTAAAAGTTTCAAAGCCATTGTCCCAGTAGAAATCCAAATACATTGTATATTCATTTTTTCCATGTCGGATATTTTTATTGACTACCTACAATCGCTTGCAAGTTTACTGTACAATCACTAGGAGCCTTCCTGTACAATCACTTGGAGCTTTTCTATTCATCGTTTGGCCAACTAGACTACTCCGAAAGGAGGGTAATCTATACTTAACCTTATGCTGACTTCTAGGTTCAGCTAGCAAGCAAGCTAGTCAAAGGTATTACCTTTACCTACACACTCATTACATTTTGCTGTAATAGTTTCTAGTGGCATTTGACTAATTATAACTCTTAAGTAGATAATGCTTACTACTTCCTCTTCTGCCACATTCATGATCAGTTTATGTTTTCCATGATACTTCTGTCATATAAATATTTATTAAAACTACTGCAATCCAATGCAACATATGTCTGGCATGATTGTTCTTTCCTTTTCCTGTTAAGATTTTTAATAACTGTTAGTTATTTGGTATTGCTATCAAGGTTTTTTTTAAAACCTAAATTACACACTCAAAAGTGTGACTGGTGTTTGAAGCTTTTATTTTAATGGATGCAGTCTGCTATAGCGGATCCGGTATGCGGGGAGAGGGAATTTTGGTGGTTGAAACCCCCCTTTTTTTGGGGGGGACGTTTCAGGGTGTTCCGGGGTTTGGGTCCCCCTTTTACAGAAAGGCTGGTTCCGCACCTGGTCTGATATCGTCAATGATAGTATTAAATGATGATCCGATCATTCAACTGATTTTTAATAGTTTGGTCTTGTGTTGTGCTAGTTTTGGGAAGAAATGATCGCACACAGACATTTTAACCCGCCAAATTCTTTATGTACCTGTTACAAGTCAAGATCCCGTAGTTCAGTGGTTGTCGTTGGTTCATGTCTGTCATATATGTGTTTCGTAAATTGTTTTATTATGAATTATATATAAAAAAGAAGATGTGGTATGATTACCAATTAGACAACTGTCCACAAGAGACCAAAATGACACAGACATTTAATAACAACTATAGGTCACCGTACGGCCTTCAACAATGAGCCAAGCCCATACCGCATAGTCAGCTAGAAAAGGCATCGTCAGTTTTTTAAATGTATTGATTCTTATCTTTCATGTCGGGACCTTTTATAGCCGACTATAATTGCTTAAATCCAATTTTTTTTTTTAACTTTGACAATCATATCACATCTCCTTATTTTCACATTGAATATATAAATATGGTTTGATAAAATGTTGTTCTCACTTAAAAAAAAACTGTTTCGTTCGTTCGTTGGAGATGCTATAGTGATGAATAGAAAAGATATAGATGAATATTGAAAAGTTACTGGATCGTGACACTGATAAAAAAAATCATGTTGAAGGATTTTGTGTTTGCGCTGTCTTTCAGATAATAAGTCCTCACCCATCCTTGATAAAATTTTAATTTTACGGGAGTTTTTTCCACCAGTAGCTATAGTTTGTAATAAACAGACATCTCATTTGAAATTATACCACATCTTTTTATTTTAATATCATGTTTATTGACCTATACGTGTCTTTTCTTGGATCCGTGGTTAGCTACTACCACTCCACATTCTAACTCCTTTATCAAGTTACAATATCCCAATCATGTGATGGAAAATTCTTTGTTGTATTGTTCAAATATGTATTTTTTTTAATTTTTTTTTAAATTGCTGGTAAATAACAAGATCAACAAAAAACTGAGACTCCTCACTTGTCGTCAAGGTAATCATACCAAGAGACACAACCCAATATGCAGAGGTCAAGAGTAAAAAAGTCAGTCATAGTCTGGTCAAGAGTTCCTTATAAAAAAAACACAAAGCAGATTTTGAGGAAAGGGTAATCGTGCTACACAAAACTAACAAATATATCTTTATATATCAAAAATAGATATAAGATGTGGAATGAGTCCCAATCAGACAATTTTCAATTTTATTCAAACAAAATATACAAGTTGTACATTGAGGCCAATAGAGCTCAAGCTCACATGAAGTTTCTGTTGCCACTAGACTCGCCATCTTATGACAATACATCTACATGCCACATATTCAGAAGCAAGGTTATTGAAAATTATATTTTGAGGTGAAGGTAATATACACACTGTATCCCGATGACACACCCAACGTGCATAGGTCAAGAGTCAAAAAGTCATATTCTGGTCAATAGTTCCATGTCAAAAATATACACAGCAGTCATGCACAAAAGTTCATCATGGTACACGTAACAATGTCTTATCTCATGATGCACTACACATGCCACATACAGAAAACCTAGGTCATAGACAGAAACACAAGACATATAAATAAACTCAAATGGAACGGTACTTGTATTGCAGGTCACTACCATTGCCTTCAAAATAGAACATAAACTCTCCCAACACTGCAAAATTAAAACCGTCTTTCACAAAAGTTTAACAGGATTATTTGCAACGATTATCTTACCACCATCAATTGAGAATCGAGTCAGGCAGTTTTAACAATAAATTAAAACGGTAAGCACTAAAAACTAGGGTTTACCATTAATTTCAAACCTAACCATGTGAAAGTTCTATG
Source organism: Mytilus edulis (assembly GCA_019925275.1). Classification (NCBI taxonomy): domain Eukaryota; kingdom Metazoa; phylum Mollusca; class Bivalvia; order Mytilida; family Mytilidae; genus Mytilus; species Mytilus edulis. Next base: position 39,396,865 of record CM034356.1, on the reverse strand, counting down.
GTAAACTGATGCATGACACATGTTACAGTCACGAAATTTAATATTTGCAATAGTACGACCAGAACAATACAAGACAGAGTTGTAAACAAATGAAAGTAATGATACATACGAATTTTTAATCACAATGCACAAATCAGGAACCGTAGTTTTCATTCAATTTATTTATCTAAAATGTACGCTTGCGTTAAACAATGAAAATTAACACACAGGTACTTGAGGACAGGACCCTATAGGAGCCTTGTGATGCCCCCCTCCCCCTTTTTTTTTTTTTTTTTAATCGAGCAAAAATATCATTATTTTCGCTTATATTCAGCTCTCTGTATGCTATTTATCACTTCAAATGCAAGGAATACTATCAAATACCAGTTTCTAAAATTTGGGTTTCTGATATATGTATAGGCGGAAAGGTAAGTCACTCAGGTTTGTTTACATTGAGGTACTGCTCGGGATATTTCTTGAAATTTTCTATTAAATTATGTCCTACCTGTTCCAATATCGTATTTCTTCTTCGCCATATATATTATCCTCACTGAAAACATACATAAATAATCAAAATACAGGTATAAAGTCCTCCTCTGGGACACTTTTCACTCGCGATTTGAATATTTTCAACCACATTTTAGTAGAAGCTACGGAAGTGACATCGCTAGCGACATCTGTGCGGTATTTTCAAAAGGGCGGTAACCATTTCACATGTTACCTATTCTGTAACTCCCTCCTAAATCAAGAGAACCATAATCACTCCCGATCGATCGATTTCCGAATGGCAATGACGACAACGGTAAAACGCGAGAATTCCGAATATATTTTAAGTAATTGTTTTGGCGCAAAATTATGAACTGAAAAAGAATGACAAATATAAATGAAATGTCAAATAAGTCTAATTTGTTCAACTGGATAATTGATAACATTGAGGAAGGGGCTATAGATGAATCAATTGATTTAATAGATATTAAAGAAAAAACTGCAGCTGAAGGGACATCAGTTGGAAATTTAATAAAACAAATATATAAAAATGTGAAGGTGAAAAATGCACGCAGCAAAAGTAACTGGTGCAAAATGACCAAACGTTACTTTGGTATAAAGTGGAAAATTAATACACCAGTTGTGCTAGATATAAGCACATTTGGAACACATATCCCCATTGATTTTGTCTTGTTATCAAAAACTTTAAGCTGTATAACTATAGGTCATTTTAACAAAACCATAATAAATGGATTGAAGGTGCTTACTGAAGCTCAGTTAAAATTGGACCAAACTTGGACTTTAATGGTTATGGGTAAAAAGATAGACCCTGTTAGCTTAGGGGTAGACAAAACATTTAATTTACCATCATGTTTTGAAATAATAAGACAGTTGCGTTATTGTAATGGTGTTGAGGAAGTTGATGAGTCAATGCAAAATAAAGACTTCTTAAAAGAGCATGTTTCAAAACTTTTTGATGAAAACTCAGAACAAATTAGATACAGGTCAAAATTATGTCAAAAGGTGCTCCCATTTAAAAAATCACACAAAGCATCAGCATCATGTGTGCATTGTAAATGTTTGGAAAAAGCAGTTATTGTTAAAAATTTTCAACTTGAAGAAACAACGAAAAAACCTTTGAATGAGAATTTAAATTCCACAAATGCAACTTGCATAAGATCAAATACAGATCAGGATGTAATACTATCTACAGAAGATAATAATGACATGTCAGAAATTCTAACAAAAATTTTCCCTGAATGTAGTGATAAAATGAAATTATTTTTAATGTCGCAGAAAATGGCAATTGAAAGAAACCCACATGGAAGGCGTTGGAACAGAGACATCGTTCGTCTGTGTCTAACATTATGGTGCAGAAGCCCTAAGGGGTATACAGAACTTAGAAATAGTCAGTTTGTCATCCTCCCTTCTGAGAAATTACTACAAAGATTTAAAAATACTGTAAATCAAGAAGCTGGAATAAATAATGATATGCTTCATTGGATGGCAAATGAGGCCAAGCTAAAAAATATACCACCCGAGGGTTATGAAGGTGGGCTCATTATTGATGAAATGTCGATTCAGCAAGATCTACAGTTAAAAAAGATAAATGGAAAAATAGAATTGATTGGATTTACTGAATTATCTCCAGAGTCAGTAGTTTTTGATAAATTGAAATCCAACAAGAACGAAAGAATTTTAGCGAGTCATGCACTTCAACTTGTATTCCTAGGGTCGACAGGTTTTCGGTTTCCTTTCGCACATTTTCCTGCAAGCACTGCATCTGGACATGAACTCTATTTATTAGTATGGCAATCTGTGAATAGGTTAATGAACTTTGGGTTTAAAATCATGTTTGTTAGCACTGATGGGGCACAGACTAATAGAGACCTCTTTAAGCTTTTAATGCCTGAATTTAGTTCTGCCAAACCAGTAACATGCTCCTTTAATAATATTTACAGTAATGATAAGATAAGTTTCATCATGGATGTTTCTCATGTTATTAAAAAAATTAGGAACAATATCTTAAAAAGTGGAAGTGAATCTCAATGTAAAAGACATATGAAGTTTGAAGGTAATTTTATTGAATGGAATCATTTCAAAAGGGCTTATTCATGGGATATTTCAACCCATCCCTTTCCAGTGCATCATAAATTGTCACAAGATCATTTTTATCTGACATCAGAGGCAAAAATGCGCAATCACTTAGCAGAAGATGTACTGAATGCTGATATGTATCATTTGATGAAGCTGTATCAACAAACTTTGGGAGAATCAGGCTCTATGTTAAATGCTACTGTCAAATTATTGTCAAATACAAGTGTTCTGATAGCAAATTTTAGGGATAATAGGGCTATAACTGACTTAAGTGATGACAGATTAAGACAGAACCATGATGTAATGGATTTTTTCATTAAATGGGAAAAAAGTATTCAATTGGACACAACTGTCAAGCAAAAAGAAATGTGTATGATATCTCACCAAACCAGGCAGGACATAGTTTCATGTATTTTAGGATTTGAAGAATATTGTCAGTATAGGTTAAAAAACAACAATGCCTCTGTTATCCCCAGTAGACTAAATAGTGACGTTATTGAGAACGTATTTTGCCAACAGCGCACTTTACATAGTGGCGCCAACACAAATCCTACATACCTTGGTTACTGTCATGCAATGAACTCCGTCATCTTGGGCCAAACAACAGTGTCAAGAAAATCAAATACTGGTGGTGATACAGCACAACCTCCAACACAACAAAATCAAGTAAAGGTATAAAATAAGTCACTTCCAATATATACATTATGTACACTTTATCTGTTTTCATGTAGTCCTGAAATTAAAAAGAAATGTCACAAATATAATGCATGCATAAAATAAATAAGAACAATTTCATTACTAGCTGCCATTTATTATGGCGCTTTTGTGTGATGAAAGGGAGAGTACTGTAAGTGATGAGATACATGTATAATTCAAATTTAGATTGAAAAAGTATATTCAATACTACAGAACAAATTACTCATACTGAACATGCTGAATTTAGTAGTTTGAATAAAAAAAAAGATGTGGTGTGATTGCCAATGAGACAACTCTTCACAAGAGACCAAATGACACAGAAATTAACAACTACATGTATAATATGTTACTATACTTCCTTCAACAATGAGCAAAGCCCATACGGCATAGTCAGCTATAAAAGGCAAGAAATGACAAATGTAAAACAATTCAAAAGACAAAACTAACGGCCTAATTTATGTACAAAAAAATATCAAAAAACCCATATGTAATACAGCAACAAATGACAACCACTGAATTACAGGCTCCTGACTTGGGACAGGCACATACAATGTACATACATAATGTGGCAGGGTTAATGGTTGAAGCTCAAAAGATCTTCTTATAATTTCAAAATAAGGTTTATTGAGATTTGTTTTCTTTAAAAGGTAATTATTGGTTTACTTTTATTATAAGAGTAAGGAGGAAAAAAATCACCTCCCCCCCCCCCCCCCCCCCCCCCCACAAACACACACACACACACATTTTCTGAAAAAAAGAATCAAGTTAATAAAATGAAAATTGTGTTAGATGTATTATAACATATATAGATGGTGAAGATTGGATCAATTGGACATCAGTGTTGAAATAATATTTTCTTTGCCAAAACATCTGTAATTTCTTCTTTCCTTTTCTTGGAGGAAATTGTAATTGTAATGTCTTTGCAAATTAGTAATAAGTCTTTTTTGTGAAAGAGCTGTCATTTAAAAAAACAACATTTTGGCTTGCTATATTTTTTAAAGAACCATACCCCTTTCCCTCCTATTGCAAAAAAAAATCCATTATTAACAGAAGCTTTTATTCAACCATCATTCTTAATTTGAGAGAAATTTCAAAATGAGTTTGTATTAAAAAAAGAAAACCCTCCAAATTATTTTCTCTAACCCCTCTTTTAACTTGGAATTATCTAGTTCCTTAACATAATCAAGTATACTTGCTTACTTTATTATAAGCACAAGGGACAAGTGAATGACCCGTCCTCCTCAGTCAAACATGCCCATTCTGCTTCATCCTCTAAATTAACACATTGCCGATGAAACCATAATGTGCAAACATCACAATTAATCCAATCTTCACCGTCTATATATGTTTTATTACATATAGCACAATTTTCATCCTCTATTGTCTCTTCTACTTTCTTGGTTTTTTTCCCTTTTCCTTTCCCCTTTCCTTTAGATTTTTTTTTGCCATAATTTCTTGTCCTTTTTGTTTTAGTCAGTGTTGAAGGAGCAGTCCCAGACAAACTAGTTTCTGGTTCAGAAGAAACATGTAGAGAGCCAGAGGGCCCAATCATGTCATCATGCACTGATTGTTCAGAGACAGGCACAGACTGAGAGATCCCACTAGGTCCGGGCTGAGGTTCATAAGAATCAGGTATATTTAGAGTTTCAATACATGTATCACTATCTAATATTTTCTTTGCCAAAACATTGGTAATTTCTTCTTTCCTTTTCTGGGAGGAAATTTTAATTTTAATGTCTTTGCAAATTAGTAATAAGTCTTTTTTGGTGAAAGAGTAGTCATTTAAATATTTTGGATTCTGAAGAAGTTCTGATTTAAGACGCAAGAAGGATGACTGTTTATTGGTTGATTTGTCTTCGGTATAAAATTTCATGTCAAACTTTTTGATAGATTTCTTTCCCTTTTCAGTCACTTTTTTTCTCAATGCCTTTCCTTTTTCTCTTTTTAAAAAAGCCAGAAAATCTCTTCTAAACTGACTCAAGCTTACTTTCAGAAACAAAGTCACAACTGACTGGAATAAAATGAGAAAGTTGTCAACAGCTGTTGCCATGGAATTAAGTAATGTGCGAATGTCATGGTCATTCTCACATTCATCCTCAGAAGAGGTGGTAACGGATGAGGTCACGCACATTAACCATGCCTCATATAACTCGTAGTCATCAAACAGTTGCTTTAAAGAATCATTATACAAATTTTTACCATATATGACTAAATTTTCATGGGTCAATTTTTGGCGGCATTGAATTTCAAGCTTTTGAAAAAAATCAAAAGCAGAGTCAGAAATATTTGTTAGTCCCTCACGCTGATTTTGTTTACGCTTAATTTCATCTAAACTAGTTTTATCAGTAGATACATCTACTAACTCACCAAAGGTACAGCACATTGAATTCAAAATGTTCATTTTATTTTGTAAATCTTTCAGTTCCTTTTCTTTACCTTTTGCAAATAATGAGTTTCTTATCTTCTGTGACAAATTGTGCTTTAATTTTGCAATCACATACCCACTGATATATCTAATTTTGCCCTTTCCAGCAGGATCTAACTCTTGAGTTAAAGATGGTTTAGGTAAGGGTTCAGGTGAAGTCAGATGCAGATGAGAAGATAAAGTTTCAAAAAACTTTCTTTCAATGTAAAATAATACAGATGTTAAAAGTCTATAAGCTGGACCTTTCAATTCTTGTAGTTCATACTTTTTAAGCAGAACAGAAGTGCTACATTCATATTCTTCTGAATTTATGTGTTTATTGAATTTAATAAAAAAATCATTCCTATGCTTCTGAGTGTATTTATCCTTATCTTCAGGGAAGCAGTTCAGCCCTATGTCATCAATAATTGATGCCTGCTGATCAAACCAATCATTGAATAAATTAAAGTTTTTAAGAATTAATTCTTTAAAATATAAGATCTGCTCTTCTGCAGGGGTATCCAAAAATTCTAATAAAACATTGTCAAAGGCCAGCTTTGAAGGGAGAGGATCAGTAGAGAATACTTTCTGGTTGTCATCAGTTAAAATTGTATCTAAAAATTCAAGTTTTTCTATTTCAGAATCTGAAAAATCTGAATCATTATCAAAATCAATAAAATCTTTCTCAAATGTTTTGCTGCATGCATCACTATCACTAGAAGCTGATTCAGTTTCTGAATATGAAAGTTTTTCAAGTTGAGTTTTATTTCGGCAACATGTTAAATCTTGGTTAAGCTCACCTACACTGAATGATTCATAAAAGTTCAATACATATCCTGGATGCTTTTTGCAAAGATGTTTTTTGAAATTGACTACTTTTAAACCATTTACAGACACTGCTCTTCCCACTGCGACACCTAATTGACCTGGTTGAACACTGTGTTGGCAATTTACTGTTACATTTTCTAAACTCATACCTTGGGCTTTATGAATTGTAAGTGCATAAGCTAATTTTAATGGCAGTTGAATGCGCTTTGCAATAATAATTTTCCCAACAGGATCATAAGTGGAAAAAATTTCTGCTCCAATATTTGCCGTAACTATTTTCTCACCAATTTTGAAATTAACATCAACAGATTTATTATGCAGTTGAACAGCAATACCACGAACACCATTCACTAAAACATCACTAAGATTTTTGATCAACATAACAGGACACCCTACCTTTAGCCCTAAATTCTTTGGCGCTAAAAACTTGTTTATATAGTGTGCAGAACCTTCATCTACTGAATGGTATGTTTGAAGCTCTCCTTGTATTTGATTTAGTTTATTATAATTGAACATATCAACGTCAATGTTTCTAGCAAAAAGTTGGACACTGCCTGCTTCATCCTGCAGAGGTCTATTTAATGATTGTAGAAATGCTACTGATTCATCTGAAGGATCCCCAACCTCTAATTCATTAATACATGTTATCAAATTATGTTCGTCTTGTCGGTGTACAATATGTAAATTGATCTTGTGGGGGAAATAACTCTCAAACCATGGTAAACGAAAACAGAGGTTGCCAGGGTCACCATACAGTTCATTTGAAACTGGTGGAAGCTGATAAAAATCTCCTACAAGAATAACTTGAATGTTTCCAAATATATCTGGAGAGTTCCTAATTTGCCTACACAAAACCTGGACCTGATTTAAAACTTTAGAGCTAACCATTGAAATCTCATCAATAATTAAAGTTTCAACAGATTCAATATTGGATTTGGCAACTGTGTATCTCTCATCTGTTCTAAGTAAATGAACAATTTCCTCTATTAAATACCTTCCGTCCCTTATTCCTGACCACTTGTGAAGTGTTTGTGCACCTAGGTTGCCGTAGTGTGTGGCAGCGATACCAGTTGAACACACGATAGAGACGTTTTTCTTTTGACTATATCTCATAAATTCAACAATTTTCTCAACAAGAAATGTCTTACCAGTGCCTGCTTGGCCTGAAATCAGTAAATTATGGCCATTAACGGCCAAATTGAATGCGAATTTCTGGTCTTCATCCATTATTGTTGTTGTTGTCTGTTGTTATAAAATTTCCCGCAAAATATATTCGGAATTCTCGCGTTTTACCGTTGTCGTCATTGCCATTCGGAAATCGATCGATCGGGAGTGATTATGGTTCTCTTGATTTAGGAGGGAGTTACAGAATAGGTAACATGTGAAATGGTTACCGCCCTTTTGAAAATACCGCACAGATGTCGCTAGCGATGTCACTTCCGTAGCTTCTACTAAAATGTGGTTGAAAATATTCAAATCGCGAGTGAAAAGTGTCCCAGAGGAGGACTTTATACCTGTATTTTGATTATTTATGTATGTTTTCAGTGAGGATAATATATATGGCGAAGAAGAAATACGATATTGGAACAGGTAGGACATAATTTAATAGAAAATTTCAAGAAATATCCCGAGCAGTACCTCAATGTAAACAAACCTGAGTGACTTACCTTTCCGCCTATACATATATCAGAAACCCCAAATTTTAGAAACTGGTATTTGATAGTATTCCTTGCATTTGAAGTGATAAATAGCATACAGAGAGCTGAATATAAGCGAAAATAATGATATTTTTGCTCGATTAAAAAAAAAAAAAAAAGGGGGAGGGGGGCATCACAAGGCTCCTATAGGGTCCTGTCCTCAAGTACCTGTGAATTAACACTGTATATTTATATAAACGATCAATCTTGTAATATATTAAGTAAAATTCAAAATATGCTAATTAACCTTCCAGAGCATCTAGTCTACTTTTCCGTATATATAAATATTTATTTTGTACGAGGATTATTTTCATTTTCATTTAAGATAAGGAATTTCTGTCCTTTGTTTTGTCTTGTATACTTATTCAGTGGTTGTTTACTTAGTTTATGTGTTACATATTTGTTTTTCGTTCATTTTTTGTACACAAATTAGGCCGTTAGTTTTCTCATTTACATTGTTATTTCGGGGCCTTTTATATCTGACTATGCGGTATGGGCTTCGCTCATTGTTGACAGCCGTACGGTGATCTATAGTTGTTAATTCCTGTGTCATTTTGGTCTGTGGAGAGTTGTCTCTTTGGCAATCATACCACATCTTCTTTTTTATATTTATTGTACAAATTTTGTTTTTGTCTCTCAGTGATATAGTCACCTTTTAAAAAGGGTTCCGGCTTGATAGAATCTTAGTTGTCAAATGGCTGGTTTTGTGCTTATTTTCATTTCAAATACCATAGATGAGTATAATAGGACAGACAATGAACAAACAATGCAATGTGTTTAATAAATTTGGCCAAGTGATTCTACAGGAAACTCAAAGTGATTGTACAGGAAGGCTCCGAGTGATTATACAGTAAACTTGCAAGCGATTGTACAGTCAATAAAAATATTCGACATGGAGAAAATGAATATATCTGGATTTCTACTGGGACCATGGCTTTGAAACTTTCAGACAGGTAAGACTATGTATCAGAAAAGGTACATGTGAAAATTCTGGTAGCAACCATTTTTCGATGTTTATTTGACATTTTTGATCGCTGTTGTATGATAATTTTGATCGTTTTACACGGAGCTCAACCATTCTAAGGAGAACGTGTGGATGCATATATCTTTCCTATTATTTGATTGGTTCATATTTACATAATGAATGTTTTAGCTACCAAAACTTGAAGCAGAAACGTTATATAGTAACATTAGAGTTCATCAAAGTTTTCATCTGGAGCAACTTATTATTTTGCGAATGTCGGAGCCCCGCTTGACAGTCTCCCGAATGAGCAAATTATTAGAAAACCGTACAGTTCCATTCCCACACTGTGATTTTTTTTTGGTAGCCATATTTTACCAGCGCCTGCATACGGTGTATCTATCTCCCAATTGATTCCATATTCCCGGGCTTGTATTTCCTGATTTCGTTGGCAAAGAGTTGGTTGACCGCAATGGAATAACTGTTTCACAGATGTTATCACATAAGCAACACGAAGGGTGCCACATGTGGAGCAGGATCTGCTTACCCTTCCGGAGCACCTGAGATCACCCCTAGTTTTTTAGTGGGGTTCATGTTGTTTATTCTTTAGTTTTCTATGTTGTGTCATGTGTGCTGTTGTTTGTTTGTCTTTTTCATTTTTAGCCATGGCGTTGTCAGTTTGTTTTAGATTTATGAGTTCGACTGTCCCTTTGGTATCTTTCGTCCCTCTTTTAGGCAAACCTTTTGGAATCTTGGGGTTTCAATTCTCTTCAACTTCGTACTTATTGTACCCCTTTTAACTTTTTGATTCGAGCGTCACGGATGAGTCGTTTGTAGACGAAAGCGCATCTGGTGTTAAAGCTTTTGATTCTGGTATCTATAATGAGCTCATGCTTAGATAATGTTATCCCTTTATGCTTTAGTTAGCTGGGGAAATTAAATGGTTTGTTTTTCTTTTGAAGAAGAGACATACTTGTACAAAATATGGTCTGCCTTTTCAAAAGAGACGAATAACTCGTATGTAATGTATTTGTAAGTGATAAATTTGTCCTGATATGTCTGGGTAGAGAAATATTACTAGAATAAAAAGTCCATGGTTACAGATTTAACTAGTATATTTAGTCCGATGTTAGTAATATATGTCCCCAGACTAATTTGCCAAGGTAATCATGTCCTATAAAATCCTATAATAAATTCAATTACATTTAAACCATGGGAATTTAAATGTTATGTTTTAGTATTGTTTAAGGATTGCATAGTTATATTTTTGGTAAAATGTATGTCCCCAGACTAATTTTCCTATGGAATCATGTCCATGTCATTAATAGTCCTAAGTTAAAATGTCCATGCCCTTAATTTTAAAAGGTGAATATGAATGTAATATGTTTTAATATTGTTAAAGACAAACGAAAAAGTTGTATCAATCTGTTTAATAAAATTTGTCTCCAGACTAATTTCCCTAGGAAATCATTTCAGTGTCATGAATAGTTCTAGGTTAAAATGTCCAAGCCCTTAATTTTAAAAGTTGAATATAAATGTAATATGATTTAATATTGTTAAAGAGTTGTGTATCAATTTAAAAAAAAAATTTATGTCCCCAGACTAATTTTCCTAGGAAATCATGTCCATGTCATTAGTATTCCTATGTAAAAATGTCCATGTCGTTTATTATAAAAGGAAAATGTTATAGGCTATGGGCACTCCATATTCATGTTTTAATTAGGTTATATATATACGTAACAACATAGACCTTTCCGTTCTTTCTGATGACGAAATACTCATTAAATTGCAAACTACAGACTGTAAACTAGTGTCAAACTATGTATTCAATATTTCAAAAATCAGAACTCAGTTACTTTCTCATTTTGATATTTAAATAATCTTGTTATAAAATGTTTTTGATGTATTAATTTCATATTTACTATATTAGCGCAAATTATAGATGTTAATTGACTGTGCTTCGTAAGCCTTTGAAGGCTGGCTGATTGACTTTGTATCAATGTATGTAAAATAAATGTTATATCAGGTTGCACTATAAATAAAATTATATACATAAGGAAATTTTCCAATCTTATCTAACATTTTTTCTTCTATTTTGAACATATTAGATGATATATAATAAAACTGTAATATTAGAAAAACAAGTCTTGGGACAATTTTTCCTAGGAAAACAAGTGCCAGACATAATTTACTAGCTATGGACTTATTTGTCCTAGGACTTATATTCCTAGTAAAATCATGGTCATGGACTTGATTAACTAGGAAAAAAAGTCTGGCAGACACATTTTACTACTGCACCAAATTTACTGTTACATATTCTGGTATTTCTCAAGGACAAACAACATGATGATTTTCTGATTTTATACAAAAACAACAAATCCGTTCAATAAAACTATTCTTCTTCTGCCTCTATGCAAGGTCATACTTGTTTTTAAGTCTTTGTAAAAATGACAAAAACTTTTATAGAATATTTTTCTATTGGTCTAAATTGGTCATCGTACGTAGGTTTCAAATATTTAAAACATGTATTAAAGTGGTCATTTAAACCTGCTTTTGTGTAAATTTAGTGATCTGTCTTTAATTTAAATATGAGTGGGAAGTCTATGACAAGTAGTCAACCTTTTATTTAGAGATTATCTTAAATGATCGGTTACACTGACACTTATATACACTTAGATCACCCAATTGAACTCGTAAATTTATACACTCAACAATCAAAGTAACGCAACATTCAGCAAACTTTAAGAAGAAAATTATGGTGGTATCTTCGTAATACCCCACTCCCACTAGGCCACGATCGCACTACGATCTGTAAAAAAAATCCAAATTTTGATGATCGTAGTCGATTGTGTAGATCGCAGTAAGGTCGTATCACGGTCGTGGTGAGGTATTCAAGATCGTGAAGAGCGTGGCCAACTTTGAACATGTTCAAAACAATCGTGGTGCGGTCGTGGCGAAATCAGGTCGTAGTAGAAGCGTAGTGAGAGCGCACTAAGATCGTAGTAATATCGCAAAGGTCGCTGTACAATCGTAGCGAGAGAGTAGCGAAAGCGTGATTCTATTCGGAGAGACTGCGATACGATCGCACAGCGACGTTATCACGACCTCACTACGACCATCACGTTCTCACTGCGACCCAACTACGCTTCCACTACGACTATACCACGCTGTTCACGACCATAGTAAGATTCTAGCACGCCCTTGCCGTCCTCATCACGCTCTTCTTACGACCTGACTACGTTCACACTACGACCATCATTCTCATTGTCATTTTCACATAAAATATATAAAAAAGCTCCCTAGATTTTGTTTGTTTGAATGTAATTATCCATTTGCTCTAACGGCTCAACCATGCTTCTCGTTTTTATTTAGATTAGACCGTTGGTTTTCCCGTTTAAATGGTTTAACACTAGTAATATTTTGGGTCCTTTATAGCGTGCTGATTGGCACTCATACAACATCTTCCTATATATATTGATACATCTATGTCATCTCTGCTATCGTTCACTAAAATATCATTGAATTGATCATTGAGTTTTATGGACTAGCAATAGGTTGTAATTTAGGTTGGATTGGTCGGTCCGACATCTCTGCTTGATCAGGATTCGTTACTTTGCTCCTTCTGCCTCTACATCAACTCCTACCACCATGCCCACGTGCTCTGGTAGATTTTGGTGGCATGACTGCATTGTTTCCGAGAAATCTACGATTTAATTAAGAAATAATTGATGCCAGCTATACTTTATTGTAGTTTTAACATGGGTAGGCATTATATTCGTGATTATTTTTGCCAGAGCGATAGCGAGGGCTAAAATAACACGAATATAATGCCTACCCATGTTAAAACTAAAATAAAGTATAGCTGGCATCAATTATTTCGATTCTGATTAGGACAATTACGGTAATTTCTATGTTCGCTGTGTATAAGTGTACGATCTTCGTGTAGGCTCTTCCATCAACCTCGCTGTCGATTTTTATCCAACTAGTTCAAACCAGTTTAATTTCGCAAAGTTGTAGGTTTCTAAAATTCAAAATTGAAACAGAAATTAACAAATTAATTTATCAGCCTAACTAAAACAATATTTGAGTCACAATATAACAGAAAATTTATATTACAGTCTTTTCCTTTGAGGTCAATTTCTGACACGCACATTTTCAAGTCAGTTGTCAATGGCGGTGGACGCACAAGGAGAATCGGGTAGGTCTTTATTTTACTAAATTAATCGTAAATATTTCGCCGGTTAATAGTGTAGCATTGGTAAATATGTTTATATTTGATAGAGGATTCCTTGATAAAGTTGTGCTGACATTTGAGACTTGTAAGGAGGGGCCCTTTGGCAGAGATCCATTTATACTTGCGGTGGCTACACCTTGTAAAGTTGATCAAAGGGCACGCCTTTGTGCATCTGACGATTTCAAATGCTGTATTACATGATGATTAAAATTAATACTGGGTGACAATCTTGTTGCATTTGTAAAATGGATTGGAAACCTTGGTGGTATATTGGTAATTACGCCTATTTTTTTTTATAGGAGAATGGGGTTCGATTCCCTGCTAGGGTCAATCCATTTTATCAGAAATATATGAAACAATTTTGTCATTTCAGTACAACAGTAATAATAACCTATACTTGATTTTATATTTTATCATCGGAACATATGTTTCAATGAAATTATTCTATACAATGACATGCCTTTTTAAAAGGAGAGATGAAACGTGTTTTTCAGAGGGAGGGGTTTTGAAGTTAGAACAGCCAACATGAACGATGCGGTATCTAGGTCAAATATGTCAATTACGAATTGTAACACATTGTTGTCATTGTAAAAGTATAAGTAACAAAATGTGTATCATTTTAGTGTTTGAAAGTGGTTTAATTTAAGGAAATACATTAAATGCATATCAATTTGACGAAATTCATTTTTCTGCCGTAGTCAATATACGCATGTGCAAACTAATTTTATTGGATAATAAAGTATGGTTTCTTTACAAAGCTTAAGCAGCACGTCATATTAGAATCAGAAATAGACGGAATTGAACTGTATTGATATGGAACACGATGTTGACGTTATTGCTGAGAACGTAGTAAGATCGCGCTTTGAACGTAGTATAATCGTGGTAAGAACGTGTTATAATCGCAGAAAGATCGTTTTGCAATCGCATAACTCGTGGTATGGTCGTAAGGGGAACGTGAAGAGCGTAGAAAGATCTTGATAAGCGTAGTAAGGTCGCAGAATAAGCGCGTTGAGAACGTGGTATAATCGTAGCGGTATCTTTGTAGAAGCGTAGAGAGGACGTAGTAGCATCGTGAAAGCAACGAAAATTTACATTCTCATGCCGCTCATACCGGGACCTCACCACGATCTAAATTTATTTTAGATCGCGGTGAGCGTGGTGCGATCGTGGTCTAGTGGGACTGGGGCTTAAGAGGAATATAATCTGACACGATATTTATCATTAGATTCTGAAGGATATCTAGTAAAAGTCACATGATATAGATAGCACAAGTAAATCGGTCCAATCTTTAAAGAGTTGTATATTGAAGAAACTAATATATTACACTAAAATGAATTAAATATAGAAGGAATATTTAATGGCGATCGAGTCGGTTATAAATCCTAAAACTAAACGTATTGCTATACAGTTTTAAATTACATGACTTTTAATTTTCATATTGAGACACTAAAAAGACAGTTATGAAACTTAGATTACATACAAATTTAAATGCCGACAAAAGGTGTGTTTGGTTACTTGCTCAGTCATTGTCGTCCTTTGCATCTATTAAAAGTATTTGTACAAATGTTGTTGTCTTTTTTTGGGAGAGAAAAGGGGGGTGTAGAAATTCCCTAATGAATGAATATGCAGCCATTTCGAGTAATCTACGGTATTTTCCGAAGTAGGAAAAAGTAAAATCACAAAATACTGAGCTCCGAGCAAATTTCAAAACGGAAAGTCCCTTATCAAACGGGAAAATGGCAAAATCAAAAGCTATGAAAAAAACAAATATGTTACAAAGAAGCACAAAAAGACATATAAACAAAGCATGTAAGCAAAAATAAAAAACAAGAATACACAAAAACTATAATAGCACTATAACACAATGACGGGATGTATATATACAAGTACAGAGCAACGAATACTGGTAGTGAACCCCGGTTCTCCGGAAGAGAACGCAGTTCCTACTCCTCATGTGGCACCCGCTTCGTGTTGTTCATGCAATCAAAATCTAATGATAATTCGTATTCACACTTTAAACTATACAGTTGCTCCAGGTTTGAGAATTTATGACACATTGAATGATCCCTACATTTAAAAACTTCTTTATATATATAACGAGCACATATATAATTTAAATTGTTTATGAGATCACAGTTTGTGATGGGTTAATTATTATGGGGGAGGGTTTTATCTGAATTAATGAGCGTTACATATATTGAATTCAATCGTAAAAAAATGTTGGGCTGTACCTGCTGAACAATGAGGTACATTAGTTTAAATTACAGTTTAATGCACAGTAACCCTTAGTAAAAAATCATTACCAATATTTCAACAAAGACACCTTTATATAAACAAATATCGTTTTTTTTTTCTCTTATTCCTCAAATGATTGTAAAACGCCGTTTTGAATCTTCTATTTTATTTTGATATTACCTATATTTTGTAACAATAAAACAATGGGTTATAATAAATTTAAAAAAAAAATTCTGATTCGTGTACTATCAAACTGATCACCAAATATGTAGCTAATAATATATTACTTATCTAAATCTATAATGTCATATGTATTTGTAGCAAATCACATATTCGTCTGTCAAGTTCATTGTATATATGTTAAATTACCAATAACCTCTTCGTACACACTATAAATTTCAAAGTATACTCTAAAAAGACATTAGTTTTAATTTATATTCTAGTTTTTCATATTTTTTTTTTTTATTATTAATTTTGACTCGTTTATACTGTTGGATATAGATATGAAATGAGATACAATACATTTTATTTATAGTCGTGTAAAATATTTGCCATTTAAAGTTAAAGCTAAAGTATCATTATTTGTTTAAGTATTTTGGAATCTAATAATAGCATCACATAGATTTATTGATTGAAATCGACACTTTTAGTACAATAAGTTTAATAAACAAGGTTCTTAGAGAAAGACTACTTTTATATTCATTTACAAAGTACAACTTTTCTTCCATGATTAATTCATCAGGCTCCCGAGGGTTACAACATCAGGTCGGAATATTACACCTTTAGAGGATTACCTGTGTATTTACCTGCTCATTAACCATGACCAATCGTTATTATTAAATCCGCTATAGAAATGTTCTATGTGTAGTTAAAGAGTGTCTATTGTCAAGACTTGACAAACGGGTAGAGCGCATTCTTATGAGAAGGCGTGCCACAGTAAACACACTTTCGATACAGAGGCCGTTAGTCGAACAGGACTCCGGGAATAAACAGGAACCATGAGGTGGAGAAATTTATATATAATGATTCTGTGGTTCGCCACCATAGCACTAGTTTTGAAGATTTTAGGATATCTTCTGCCATGGTGGTTTGTGGCTCGTGCAGCAGGATCCACGACGGACCGATTCTTCATTGGAATTGTGTTTGGTCTAGATTGTGCATCTAAAGTTAGTGTATCGAACTGTACAGAATACTCCATGGGAAATGCTCCTGTTGAAATTGAATCATTCGGTAAGTTGACGGTTTGTTTCTGCTGTAGAAAAAAGGGGGGTTGTAGTGACAACTGATCACGGTTCATTCGACTTTCAAGTTCGAATAACTTATTTATACAAAAGCATATAGGACTGTTTGAAGAGTTCTTTATTTGCCTGAGTTTAATTTCCTCATCTATGTTAAACGGTTTAAAGAAATTAATAAAGATTTATTTCTACGCTTTTATCTGTTGATTCGGGTCTGTTGACCATTGATTTTTGATAAAAAAAAAAAATCAGTTTTAAGAGTTATATATACTGTACATTTCCGTTGACGTTATGTCAAAAGCAGAGGCTTGAAATTAAGTTTCAATGAAATTTGAACATGATGGTCAGATGGAACAATAAACTGATTAGTTCGACCAGGACAACACATTTCGGACATTTCAAATGTAATAAATTCGGTTGTCAAAATTCTAGCCCTCGAGGGGTAGCCCTAGTGGTTTTAAGGTAGCTAATTATATTGACGTCGTATTAGATTTATTTACGACACTCTTTATTTGCTCAGCAACTCTGTTATTATTTTTTTTAAATATATTTATAACACTCGTACATGTTTAGTCGTTGTTGTTATTGATTTCACATAAATTTAAAAATTGCGTAACCCTCTTTCTTGTAATAGAATTTTTTCGTTTGATTTTCCAATCTATTTGATAGGCGAAAATAACTCCAACGCGCGTACATGTACAACAAGTATATCTTCCGCATACCATTTAAATCATTATATACAATACATCTCCGTTCATACAGGTTTATTAAAGAAAACAATGCCTACCTCCAAGTTCAGTCAAATTCAATAGTCAGTGACAAATTATTGATCGTTTATCATAATTGTATACTGAATGAAAATAAAAACGCAACGCATACTTGAATTTTTCATTTAATAAAAAACTTCTTTTCAACTCCTTCCGGCAAAGTTGACCCGGCGCAGATGGATTTGGACATTCATCATTTTTGTATGTCATTTTCATTAATATAGCTATTCAACTGTTAAGGTTCTTATATACATCCTTGCCTTTAAAATATTCGGCTGTGAATGTTACCAATGAAGGGAAATCCAGAAAAGCGCTTCTAATGCATGGACTTTATCACGTGTTGTTGTAATTTTTGTATACAAGTTCAAACCATTCTTCTTTTAATATGCATGCAGATCATTTCAGAGCTTGGCGATTTTCTTTTGTCGATAAATAACAACGACAAAAACACTCTGAACGGTACATTTATAATACCATAAGAAATCCCTATAACAAAGGTTTTCAAAAAGCAATCATAGCAAATTCATGTTTTTTTCCTCACTATTTCACTGCCATTAATGATTGACAAAAACAATCATACTTCATTTTTTTATATATATCTCGTAGCTAGTGCTTTTCTTGATCAAATCAACCAATGCCAGAAAACGTCCATACACAAGTTACAATGTTCAATGTACAAATGTATGTACATGTGTTTTAATTCAGAACTGCACGTAATTACTTGTGTGCAATTTAAATAATACGGTAACAGTCTTGTTTCAAAACAATGCTCTGTTGCTTGTTTTAGAACACTCCCGTTATAAATTAACAACATCAAAGTTCAAAAATTCAAAACAGGGTGGAACAAGAACTAAAATGAAAAAATATAAACCTTACAATCACACCATACTACTGGCCATTACTACTACAAATCATTAGTAGCACATATCAATATATCAATATCTACTGTATACGTTTTTGAAAACACAGGCGCTCCCTTTCATTCTAATTTCTTCTACTTTATAATACTCGCTAATATTTTAGCCTTGTTACTCGATACAATAGGTCTGGAAATAAAATAGTAGTTTGTACATAATGAAAATAAGAAAAGAGGGCATCAAATACAAAATACTTATACTTTTATTTTAATATCGTATGGACAAGAGTAAAAAAACATTTATCAACATAAAGTAGCTATAGAATAAATATTAGTAAAAGTTATTAAATCAAAATATTTGGAAAAAGGGGGTCAATACCCCGTGGTTTTGAATGACATTAGGAAACAAAGATCTAATTGTATCTGCCTTAATGATCATAGCCAGTCATAGGGTGTAACACTGTTTTAAGACAAGTACAAAGTTTTATAGACCAAGATTGCATATATTACAGAAAGACATTTGTTCTACAAACCTATAGCCCATCGCAACATTACATAAACTATATCTACAGGGTCTTGGTAATTATTCATTGACGGTTAAATCTTCATCCTTAAGCCAAATTGAGTTTTATGACCGTAAATAACAACGTAATGTTACAGATATTTGCTAGGTTGACAAAAGTTTATTAGTATACTTTGGCATATTTTCAATGATAACACTTCATCAATTGGTTTGAGTTTACTGATATAAACTTTAAAAATAACAACAACAACAAAAACACACGAACACAATTTTTAATTTAAGCGTCTTGGCCTACATGTAAAATTGAGAATGGAAATGGGGAATGTGTCAAAGAGACAACAACCCGACCAAATAAAAAACAACAGCAGAGGGTCACCAACAGGTCTTCAATGTAGCGAGAATTAAATTCCCGCACCCGGAGGCGTCCTTCAGCTGGCCCCTAAACAAATATATACTAGTCCAGTGATAATGAACGCCATACTAATTTCCAAATTGTACACAAGAAACTAAAATTAAAATAATACAAGACTAACAAAGGCCAGAGGCTCCTGACTTGTGTCGTATTAGACGTGTAAAGGGGTTTCCAAGAAAACAAGCAATAGATTTGTTTCAGTGATATTTACACCGGTTTTAAATACACCCTCAAAAAATTCATTATCAAACCTGCAATAAAGCAACAGTGTCAGATACTGAATGACAGGTGTTTCATCGAGACACGTGACTTATCGATTTACAGTGCTAACTAGTAGAACATCTATCAATCATTTATGAAAAAATCGGTAGAGTTAAGAAATCGAGCATTCTAACTGCGATAACGAGTTTCTAAAAGTAATACCATGTTTCTGTGATCTTGACCAGATGATGAAATTTCGAAGGTTGATGTTTACTGCTTGTAATTCATATATGTATTATGTCTACTGTTGTTATTCGCTTATAAAATACTGTCCTTCAATTTAGCATTACATGGACATTATCAATAAAAAGGTCATTTCTTTTGGGGGACTTTCTATTTCATAAAAAAAAGAAATGTGTTTACATTTGTTATGAAAATTTGGTATGAATTTATTCGGCATAACTTTTTGTGTCCTCAATGCTCTTCAAGTTTGTTTGGCTTTATAACTATTTTGATCTGAGCGTCGTATCACTGGTGAGTCTTATGTAGACGAAACGCGCGTTTGACGTATTAAATTATATGCCTGGTAATTTTGGGAGACTTTCTATTTCACATACTTTCCTCTTTTCAATACAGATATCTATGTCTAAATGGTAACAATGTCTTGTCGACTTTAACTTCCCTTAATTTTATGTCATGCTAACATTTATTTATCATTTATTTCAGTGGAGTCTGCGTCTATGCTGACGTTGCAGATAGCCATGTCTGTCAATTTGGGCCTCCTGTTTATTTCCTGTATGATCATTGTCGGTTCCTCTGTTACCAAGACTTATAACCAAGGACTGATGGTCTTGGCCGGGATACTAATAGCATTTTCGTGTAAGTATAATAACGTTAAAACTAGTAACGAGCATGTTACCATACGATACATGTGGTTGTAAAATACGGGATGGAAGGAACATTCTTATATTAATGTGCTTTATAAATAACATTACCACAAAATGTTAAGAATAAAATTACACTTTTTTTTGTCTTGCCAGTTGAAACACGCATCCAATATACATTCGGCAAGAAAACTTAAAACCCTTGTTACGTTAAGATCAGAGTCGAATGCACCTTGTCACTCACAACCTCAGAGTTGACAGAGTAGTGATTCCTGTAGATGAACTTCTTATAAAAACTTGGACACTAAGCCACTTAATACTTACATCCAGTGAATGTTCATCTATACAAAATGTAGACTTTGACCTCATTTACAACCGATTGCATTGAGTGTGTAGGTTAAGGTAATATCCTTGGTTAGCTTGCTTACTAGCTGAACTGTGAAGTATAATTAGGTAATGTAAACTACCCTCCTTTCGAAGTAGTCTAGTCCTAAAGACAGATAGATTGGTTATCTGTCGGAGTAGTCTATTCTTTAACACTCAATTCAATCGTCTGTAAATGTTCAGTTTCCTTATATTCTATAAGAAATGTGTCAGCTTAAAATTCGATATGTAATGATTGTAAGCTGAACATGCGTATCTGACAGTGTGAATCTGATCTTGACAAATTTTCATTGAATATTGATCATTTTTTAAAGATAAGTACAACTTTGTGTAATCCTTTAATCTTTGACTTTCAACATATAATATTCAAACATCAATATTTAAACAGGCGATATGTGCACTCATGTTGTTTAATGATTTGTGTATACGGTTGCGTTTGAGATAAAGCATGCTTGTCAAGTTATTTGTATTCCGATGTGGATTTACTGTGCCCCTATTATCACACATTGGTAACTTTACGGTTTTGAATCAGGTTGATTGATAACTTCTTAAAGCTCCAACAATTGCAGAGAAATGTTCATTCCATAATAGAAAACGGGACATCAATGGGGGTCTGGATAAGTTCCATCTCTCTGTATTCGTAAATTTTTTAAGGCCATTTTCTTTTTTCTCTATTCTCTAATTTCCCCCTTTATTTTCCATTCTTTATATTTAAACACACATTTTTTTTCTGTATTCTTTATCGGGAGAGAAATATATATACTTACAAATTTGAAAAGAAAGGTGTTTACGTTTGTTATGAATTTTTAGTATGAATTTCACCATGAGAAACCTCAAAGCAAGACAATTATTGTATTTTTAACCTATTTTTCATCTCGAAGGACGACAGTGGTATAAATATATGGTCAGGTATAATGTATCAGAAACCGCTTATATTTATCCCTTAATTCTAATGTGGTAGACATTGTATATAGCTATTATTTTCTGTGTTTTTTTGGTCTCTTGTGGTGAGTTGTCCCGTTTGAAATCATGCCACATCTTCTTTCTTTTTTTTTACATATGCATATTCTTAAAAATATGAAAAGTAGCTAAAATTTAGCCTTCCTCTACATAAATGTATCATTTTTTTTTCTTTGGTCGAGTTGTTGTCTCTTTGACTAATTTCCTATTTCCATTCTTTATTTTGTTTCACTGAATTACTCAAAATTTGGCAACTATGACGCCTTCATCTATTCCAATGAATTGATATGAAGGCTACTATACGCATACAGTTAAGTCTTTCTTATATCTAGACTAACATCTAGACATTAAAAACGATGGTCGGTGGGAAACTTAGCTTTACGACAAAAGAGACGATTTTAATTTTCCAGTTGTGAACTTTCCATTTTTGAGTAGAAAAATTGCAGCAGTGCCTGCATACGGAGTATAAATCTCAGTCTCAAAGTTGATACGATATCCAAGGGCTTGTGTTCCCCATCATAATTTCCGTGATTGAGGCTTACTGATAACAAAGAAGCTAATACACCAAGGGTTCCAAGTGCATGCTTATAGTGAAGTCGTCCCTTTAAAGGTTTTATGGACGCCATCATGGTTAAGTTGACCATGTCTCACAAGTCAACTGATTTGTTCTACTTTTCATAACACCAGCCCCTTCCTGCATTTAATTGTTAAATTTTAATGCGAATTTTAACGGATTTTTACACAACGGGTAACACATGTGGAGCAGGAACTGCTTACACATCTGAAGCACATGCGTTCACACATGTTTGGGATTCTTTTTGCTGAGTCATGATTTCTATGTTATGTGTTATTATTGTGGTTGTACTTTCGTCATTCTTTGCAATGGTTTTGTCTGCTGAACATAATTTTCGAATCCCCTATTGCATTTTTTTAGAAGTCTTCAATGACTTGTCCTAAATATGAGTGACACTTGCCACTGGACGTTAAGCAAAAAACAATCAATAAGTCAATTTAATTTAAGATCATTTAAAAATGACATTTCTGATTTCAGGTGTGGCTTACTGCGTGAGTTTAGGATTTTTCATCTACGTTCATATCAACGACATCAAGAAAATCGAAACATACGAGTACAACGCCACCAACTTTCCATGGTCGATGTTGGTTACTTCAGTAGCAGCGCTCTTCCTTTTTGCCACGTTGATTCTACTGGTCATTGCTCTTTGTAGATGGCGCGACGATGACGAAGATAGTCTCGTTAGCTATGACGAGAGAAAGATGGTAGATAATTATCCAGCTGATACAAGATACATGACATATGACAACCCTAACCAAAAACAATACATGATGGAGCGTCCGATGGTTCATTCGGGTAATAGCAGAGGTTATAGGTATGCAGTTGACTCGCCGAGGTCACAAATGCAAGCGATTACGTATCCAGCTGAAACTATGTATAGACCGTACACCGCTTCTAGGAGATACTAGACCAATGATAGTGCTGATTTGGGGTTTCAGTTCATAAAATTTCTTAATTAATTATAAAGGGTATTAACAGTTAACTTTGTTATCAAGTTTATTATGTACATAAGTTTATGGAAGTTCAGATAGCAGATCGTAGCATCTTGGGGAAGCTTCTCCTGAGAACCGACAACCAGTCAAGTACTTTAAAAGTACATGCGAACAAATTCCACCAAAGACCTCGTTATCTACTTACATAAATAAAAATAATGTATATATCCTACATTAATCCTAGTCGTAATACTCATCCATAGGCATAATATATTTATATTTATCGTTAACCTTTGGTATGTTTGTACTTCATGACATTTCGTATTAGCAACAACAATCACCATTTTGCAATAAACACTTCTATATAAAGATGGGCGTTGAAGTTTTATTCTATAAGATCAAACGGATTCATATTAACTATAAATTTGCAGGTGAACTTTAAGAAAGGAAGTTACAAAAGAACGATAACATAAATAACCAAAAGACATACACGATATAGTGAGCAGCAAAAATAAGTCAGCATACAGACTTTTAAACAATTTACCGGTGTTTACTTTATTTACTAATCAAATCATCCTAATCACAGCAGAATATTTTAAACCTGAAAATCTCTAAATTGACCCCGAGTCTAAAAAGTTGTTAACTATTTAACAGATAATATAAAAAGAAGATGTGGTATGGTTGCCAATGAGACAATTCTATACTATAGACCAATTTACACAGAACATGACAACTTCAGTTCACCGTTCGGCCTTCAACAAGGAGCAAAGCCTATACATAATAGGAGGTATATAACCAAAACGCATCAAACCTTGAAAAGTGAACATATCAGGAGGTTTATAACCAAAACGCATAAATCCTTGAAAAGTGAACATATCAGGAGGTGTATAACCAAAACGCATAAAACCTTGAAAAGTGAACATATCAGGAGGTTTATAACCAAAACGCATAAAACCTTGAAAAGTGAACATATCAGGAGGTTTATAACCAAAACGCATAAAACCTTAAAAAGTGAACATATTAGGAGGTATATAACCAAAACGCATAAATCCACCTGAATAAAACTTGTCTCACCTGCAATAATCTCCGGTTGTAAGGTGGGTTCGTGTCATTCAGTTTTCAGTTTTCTACTTTTGAGTTTTTTTAGACTGGTCTTTTCATTTTATTACCATGGCATTGTTAGTGTATCTTTGAATAATTGTTTGAATGGCCCTTTGGTATCTTTCGTCTCTGTTTTGGGTTTCCATCTGAACATTTGGATGTAGTTATTTTCATAAAATTTACAGCACTATGTTGATAATATCTTGTGACCGAGGTCTTTTTGTAAAAAAAAAAGAGATACTAAACCAACGGGGACAAGTGCCGGATAGGGTACTGACACCTTCATCATCAAATCGTATGTAAAAGTAATATTATATAATTGTAGTAAATTATGTATACTAACAGGATATGAAAGTCTTATAATTACATTTACGTTAAACACATTATGCATTGGTTTTGTTGTAAAAGTACATTGCAATTAAAATTTAAAATCTATATGAAATCAGTCTGTCATTTAAAGACATAAAAACTCAAAATTATGCAGTTCATGGCATTATAAATCAAAAATAAATGTTCATGATCATCAAACATCAAATTCATAGCGTTTGTGCAAGATATTTTCCCCGATATTATCTAAAGTATAACGGAAGTCGGAACGATACAATAATCCCAGAGCACCTATAATGGACTATTTGCACTGGGGGCAACAACGTTTTTTTTTTTTAGCTCACCTGGCCTAAAGGGCCAAGTGAGGTTTTTTTCATCACTTGGCGTCCGTCGTCGTTAACTTTTACAAAAATCTTCTGCTCTGAAACTAATAGGCCAAATTAAACCAAACTTGGCCACAATCATCATTGGGGTATCTAGTTAAAAGAAATGTGTCCGGTGACTCGACCAACCCACCAAGATGGCCACCATGGCTAAAAATAGAACATGGGGGGGGGGGGTAAAAATGTAGATTTTGGCTAATATCTCTGAAACCAAAGCATTTAGAGCAAATCTGACATGGTTCAAATTGTTTATCAGGTCAAGATCTATCTGCCCTGAAATTTTTAGATGAATCGGACAACTCGTGGTTAGGTTGCTGCCCCTGAATTGGTAATTTTAAGGAAATTTTGCCGTTTTTGGTTATTATCTTGAATATTATTATAGATAGAGATCAACTGTAAACAGCAATAATGTTAAAAAAAGTAAGATCTACAAATAAGTCGACATGACCAAAATGGTCAGTTGACCCCTTAAGGAGTTATTGCCCTTTATAGTCAATTTCCAACCATTTTTCGTAAAGTTTGTAAATTTTTACAAACATTTTCCACTGAAACTACTGGACCAAGTTCATTATAGATAGAGATGTTTGTAAGCAGCAAGAATGTCCAGTAAAGTAAGATCTACGAACACATCACCATGACCAAAACACAATTTTGTCATGAATCCATCTGTGTCCTTTGTTTAATATGCACATAGACCAAGGTGAGCGACACAGGCTCTTTTAGAGCCTCTAGTTTAATTAGTCAGAGAAAGAAGGACATTCTATTAATATGTGAAAAAATATTTCTAAGTGCATTTGAGGAAAATAACTGACAGTTTGAGCTGTTACACTGTCCCAGGTTATGGGGAGGGTTGAGCGCTTACAAACATGCTTAACCCCCGTCATAGTCTTTGAGTGCCTTAGTAAGTCAGGAGCCTGTAGTTCAGTGGTTGTCGTTGATTCCTGTCTGTCATATTTGTTTTTGTCCGGTAAATTGTTTGTCATAAATGAGACCGTTAGTTCTCTCAATTAATTGTTTCGTGTTTTTCGTTTCGGGGTCTTTCACAATCGACTTTGCGATATTGGTTTTACTTATTGTTGAAGAATGTACCGCTACGTTTGCCTATAATTGCTTATATCCAGTTCATTTGAATGATGGTGGATATTTGTTGTTTTGGCAATCATACCACATCTTCTTTTATACAAAGTGTTTGATATTAAAAGGTAAAATCACAAAAATGCCGAACTCCAAGGAAAATTCAAATCAGAAAGTCACTTATTAAATGACAAAATAAAAAAAAATATCAAACACATTAAACGAAGGAAAACAACTGTCATATTAAGATCCATTCGTTGGAGCGGGGTATTCATAGGCAGACGATTCATTCTTGTCAAAAAAATCACCTTGTCAGTTAAGGATATTTTTTCCACTTTACGTTGTAAGCTCTCAAGTATTAACGTGAAAAATATGTATTTAACATTTTTTAAATAGTTTAAAGTAATTTAATTTCACTTTACATTGAGTTGGCGATTTAATTATGTAATATCTTAGGTATGTGTGAAGTTGAACACAACCAGTTAATCTAGTTAAATATAATTTTCATAGTGTTACGATTGTGTGAAAAGGATAAACTGGATGTGCCCATATATGAAAGTAGAAGTAAAATAAACGGAATGTGCTTGATATGTCTCAATCGGGGTCAACATGAAACTAAAAAGCTTATTTTAAGAA
The DNA here is from genome assembly GCA_019925275.1 of Mytilus edulis. Classification (NCBI taxonomy): domain Eukaryota; kingdom Metazoa; phylum Mollusca; class Bivalvia; order Mytilida; family Mytilidae; genus Mytilus; species Mytilus edulis. Next base: position 39,369,996 of record CM034356.1, on the reverse strand, counting down.
CATTTTAAATAATATTATCTTATACAAATAAATATATATATTGTAATTGCATGCCTAAATTATTGTAAGTGTGCTTACTGTCTCTTTTTAGCTCACTGGGGCCCGAAGGGCTCCGTGTGAGCTTATGTCATCACTTGGCGTCCGTCATCGTCCGTCGTCTGTCGTCGTCGTAGGCATTTAAAAAAAATATCTCACTTCCGGTAAAATCCAAAATGGCGGACATCATCTCCTACTCAAGTTAATTTCGACTTAAAGTATGTTTATAGGCGTATTACTAAACATAACTGCATCAAATTTGGCACAAACCTTTCTTTTGTGTGTGTTTTTGATATCATATTAAGCACACCTTTATAAAAATTCCATACTTCCGGTTAAGTAAAAAATGGCAGACAAAAAAAAAATTTAGTAAATTTTGGAAATTTTTTGTATATTGTTTTGTAAAAAGATGTTGGTATTCGGATGCTTTTGCAGTAAGTATATGATAGTTCGTTTCATTCCCCGACATCAAATTCACCCGATTATTTATAGAACTGATTGATCAGACAGACTATAAATATAAGTCCTTAATTGTGTTGCTTGTTTATAAATCCTAGTTGTGAATGTGTTCATAGTTAAACTTTTATTATTATAATAAAATATTGTTTACACTAGAGATGTCCAACAAATCGTTTCAGCTCATTGATACATTTGATGAACAAGTACCAACATCTTCTAAAATAGGGGGACAATGACATGACCAAAATGTGGACTAGTTTAAATGCATATTTTGTCAAACTGATAGTCTCGACACACTCCAATGTCCTGCCTCCGCAAGGCAGAATGACACGAGTGCTGGATATAAAACATTATCCGAAAACCTTGAACAATTTAATGAGATTAACTCCTTACCTTCTTGGTTAGACTTAAATAAACTAAATGATGGGAGTGGTATTCAGAACACACTGATAAAGAGCAATGCTAAATGGCATAAAAAATGTCGTCTAAAATTCAATACTACGGAACTCAAAAGGGCCCAAAAGAGACAACATAGATACATATCTGATGATGGGCAAGCATCATTATTACAAGAGGCAAGAAAATCAACACGTCTGAGTTTACCCTGTAAAATAGGTCTGAAAGATTATGTTTGTTTCTTTTGTGATTCTATTGAGGAAGATGAGATGTTACGTGAAGCAGCGACCTACGGCATTGACAATCGTGTTCGTGAATGTGCTCAAAAGCTACAAGACAATGCCTTACTAGCAAAGTTAAGTGCAGGAGACCTTGTAGCCCAAGAGGCAAAGTATCACGTAAAATGCTTAATATATCGTTATCAAAAAGCATCAAGAGTGGCTAATGACGACGAGTCTGAAGGAGGAACACAGTCACGAATCAGCCACGGAATTGCATTAGCTGAATTAGTAAGCTTTATAGAAGAATCTAGAAGTGAAGATAATGTTGCACCAGTATTCAAGATGTCAGATCTTTCAAAAATGTATGGTAACAGATTGGAGAAAATGGGAGCTGAACAAGAAGGTAGAGTCCATAGTACGAGACTGAAGAATAGATTATTGACGTATATACCTGATGTTGTGAATGTGACTTTGTCTTCATGTCCGTAATGTCGCAAAACACTGTTAGCGTTGTTTCCCGTATTTTTGACGTTGTGTGATAGTGACGTGGAGGGAGAGATGTGTTGCCGGATAGATAAGATGGCTGAATGTTTGTACTGTCGGAGTGTATGCCGTGTATTTTGTATTTTATGTAACGTCTGTATATACATATAGTGTGAATAAATCGTGACTGTTATTTTCTACAAAGATGGTGTTAAGTTATAAATTTATGAACGCTCGGAATTCTACGTTTACAACATTGGTGGCAGCGAACAGAAACGGATCTACGCAAACAGATGATTTATATTTTTATACAGACGGAATGCTTTTAAAGAGGGGAGGAAATATGAAATTAAACAATGAATGTACCGTAAACAAGTTTATTTGACAATACGATTGTGACCAAATGTATACATTACAACAGAAGGACGATACGGCACTGGAATACGAAGATTCACCATTTTAAAACTGATATTGGAATTAAAACAGATTCGACCACATAATTTACAGAGAAGTATTTAATCGGCAAAAGTGGACGGAAATTAATTAAACATTTTTGTTCGGTGTTAGCATCAATGATAAAATGACAATCTAAGGTGCAAATTTGAAAGAAATCAACATTGTTACGTTTATCTATAAATAATTGTTGTTTTATGTATGTCTATAACTTATATTTGTCAGCATTTTGATATATATTAACCATGAGCTGGTGTGACTTACCAGAGTTTGACGGTACTGAACTTTTTGAAGGTTTCTGGATGAAATTTTCTATCTTTGCTGAACGTTTTAATTGGTCATCTAGTGATATGGCTTTTTATTTGGTTACTTCACTGAGAGGTAAAGCTTTAGAATATGTGTCGTATTTACCACACAGAGATCTTTATAATGTATCTGTCTTGTATTCTGCATTGAAAAGTCGATTTGGTGATATTGAGACTGCTCAGATTTGTAGAATAAAATTGAGAAATATAACTATGCTTAAAAGTGATAGCGTTCAAGAGTACGTATGTAGAACTGAGATAAATGTTCGGAAATCGTTCCCTGGTGTGAACGAAGATTTATTAGTGAAGCTGATTACTGAGTATGCTATATATGGATATCCTGATGGGAACATTGGATATAGAGTTCTGACTAAAGAACCGTCAACAGTTAGTGAACTGATCAAAGAAATATTGTGGCAGGAACATTGTAGACAATCTTTAAAGTCCGTAGAAAAATCGCGTTGCACTGAAGACAGTAACTTTGAGAAACATTTTGAAATAGGCAATAAGCGTAATATGAATTTCACAGAGCATGATATTCGGAGGAATAAAGTTTCTGAAAATACTGAGGTTGATATGCAAAGCGACATTAGTTTATATACACAATGTAATAGTAACCAGAAATTGGGAAAAGAGAATTATACTGTTGGTAAATTAAATGTACGTAATAATTTCGTTTATCCGATCGAACAGTCTGTTTATTACATCGCTGAGTCATATGAATTGAAACATGAGGAATTTTGTGACGTTATTGAGGCAACTGAATTTGAAGTTGCGAAAGTTTTGGACGAAGAGATAGCTATCTTGGAACTTCCGCGCGTTGAAAAGCAGACAGTGGTTACTAGTGGAACAGAGGTTGTTATCGTTAGAAAGGTTGAATTGAAATATGAGGAGCTTAATGAAATTGTTGCGGCAACTGAGATTGCAGTTGCAAAAGTTTCTAATCTAATGACAACTAACTTTGGAAGTCCAAACGTTGAACAACAGACGATACCCTCTGGTGAGGTAGAGATAGTTAGCGTCCGAAAATGGACAGCCATTGATCAAAGTGACGTACATTTTGATATTTCTAAAAATGATGATGAAAAAAATTATGACAAACCTAGAGTTTCAACATATACTGGATTATCGAGACCAGTATATGGAAAGGACTTCACATATAAAGAACTTGTACGTGGAAATGGGTTCACCCAATTTCGAGATAGTAACATCTATGAAAACAGTTATACACGTGATGTTTGCTCCTGTGGATCGTCAATGTTACCTGAGATGAACTGGAAAACACGAAAGCGCAATTTGTCTTGATTATCTTTTATTTCGAGGACGAAATATTCTTGAAAAGAGGGAGTAGTGTTGTGAATGTGACTTTGTCTTCATGTCCGTAATGTCGCAAAACACTGTTAGCGTTGTTTCCCGTATTTTTGACGTTGTGTGATAGTGACGTGGAGGGAGAGATGTGTTGCCGGATAGATAAGATGGCTGAATGTTTGTACTGTCGGAGTGTATGCCGTGTATTTTGTATTTTATGTAACGTCTGTATATACATATAGTGTGAATAAATCGTGACTGTTATTTTCTACAAAGATGGTGTTACGTTATAAATTTATGAACGCTCGGAATTCTACGTTTACAACACCTGATATTGAGGCCTATAAGCAAGGTCGAGAAAATTTATGAGCATTTAAAGATGACATTGGGCCAGCCTTACGAAGGGCATGTGAGGAAGATTTTGACTCAAATTATATGCAGATATATAAGGCTGTGAAGATTGTTAGAAGTGATATGATGGCAACATCTTCAGAATTCAATGGTACATTTGCTGCCGATTGTCAGGAAAAATCAGTACCACGATCTCTTTTAACGTTAGTGAATATGTTACTGTATGGACCAGACATAACAACTGATTCCTTTTCCCAAGAAACGTTATCCATTTCTCAAATGCTGATTTTCAATAGTCATAAAAGAATTCAAAAGTCCAACAGACATGCAAAATCAAGAGAAACACCTTCACAGATGTATTTGGGAATAGTGATTCATTGTCAAACAAGGAAGAGAGGGTTAATCGACAAACTGTATAAATTAGGATTGGCAGTCTCATATGATCGGATTTTATCAGTATCAGCATCTCTTACAAATATACTATGTAAGCAGTATCAAGAAGACGGATATGTTTGTCCTCCGTCGTTACGGTTAGGCCTTTTCACCACTGCCGCCGTAGATAATATTGATCATAACCCTAGCTCAACGACAGCAAAAGATTCATTTCATGGAACAGGAATTTCTCTCTTTCAACATGTTACAACTCAAATGAATGGACAACAGCGATTAGATTTCCAATTAACTAGCATCCAAGGCGGACGAGTGACTGAAAGTTTGCCTGATTCATATGCTGTTGTCAAACCAGCTGTTTTGAAGACAAATGTGCCTGTTATTCCTGTGACAGATAGTACATGTAAAGGATGTACTGGTGACTTACATGAAGCAGTCCAGAACGAATACAGGTGGCTTGAAACTGTTTCCAATTCAAAGGAATATGATATAGAGGAAAGAACATTGGTTTCTCGGGGAGCCTATCATGCAGAACATGAACCCATCAAGGATTTTGAACCCTGCGTATCAGCACTTCTACCACTCTTTGAAGAAGAGGCTAAATCTGTGGCAATGATAAAGCACTCATTTGATGTTATAAAGACTAGTGTCGAGGCATTAAATCCTGGTCAGAATCCAGTCATAGCGTTTGATCAATCTCTGTTTGCAGTTGCTAAGCAAATTCAATGGAATTGGCCAGAAATCTACGGTGAAAACAAGTTCATAGTAATGTTCGGTGGACTTCATATTGAAATGGCAACGTTTAAGACCATTGGAGATTGGTTGGAAGGATCTGGTTGGACATCTGTGCTGACACAAGCCAATGTTGCATCTTCTGGTAAAGCTGAGGCATTTTTAAATGCAAGTCACGTAACGTGCTCATCTACTATTAGCATGTTGTTTGTACATATTGCTTAAGGCTGCTTACCAGGAATACAGTGATAGTGAGGAATTTGATCATAAACTGGACATGGAGGAGTGGGGCTTGCAAATGTCTACAGAAAGACCTCAGTTCCACTACTGGTTCCTAACTCTGAAACTTGAACTAGATGCGCTAATTTTCATCAGAGCCATAAGAGAAGGGCATTTTAAACTCTATATAGATGCACTTACTAGAATCATCCCTTGGTTCTTTGCACTAGATCATATCCACTACTCAAGATGGTTACCGGTTCATGTTCGTGATATGACCGCTCTTTCCTCTACCAATCCTGATGCTCATATTGAGTTTTTGTCGGGGAAGTTTGTTGTGCACAAAACAAAAAAAAGGTTTTCTGCAATAGCAATAGACCATGCTCATGAGCAGAATAATGCAGTAATAAAGTCTGATGGTGGTGCAGTTGGATTAACTGAAAATCCTGTAGCTTTACGACGATGGATGATTGCAGGACCTGAAATGGCGAGGTTGACAAAAGAGTTTGAGAGCACTGTAAGTGATTTTGAGGTAGAAGAAGACGAACATCACCACGAAAATAAGACTAGTGTACAAAAGTCATTCTTGAAGGATACTTGGTCGATGGTACAAGTAATGAATGAGTTAGGGAATCCGTTCATGGAAGATAGTCAAGATTTGCTTGTCCTTGATACAAAGGATATAGCACCGACATCTGTCGTTGATACTATCCGCAAAATAGAGAAGATCGGTAAAACACAGTATGAACAATACATAGAAGACAGACTGATAAAAAGAACTGTTCCAATTTTTGAACCGATCAAAAAAAAATGTTTTGGCATTATTTAGAACTCCACACGGGAAGACTGTTTCGGCCATGAAGGCCAAAATTAGCATACTGAAAAGTGATGTGTCGTTATTTTCAAGACTCTATATATCTTGTCAGACAAGAGGTGGCGACTTGGAAGACTTCTTTGCCCATGAAAACAATATAAATCCGCCAGCATTGAGCCAGCATGGGAAAATGCGTCTTGGAACCAAATCAGATCTTCTCAGTAAATGTTTGGAACCATTGACAACAACGACATGTGATGCTCCTGAGATGGATGCTTTAGTTATTGGCGGTGCCGCAATTGTGAATATGCTTAAACCATCAACATCTCGTACCTTTGACGATTATGCTGATTTGATATTCTGTCCTTATATATTAGAAAACAACTGGAAACTGTAGCAAGAGTGGATGTAGTCTGGGATGTGTACATCGACAATAGCTTGAAGGCTGCCACCAGAAGCAAACGAGGGAAGGGAATACGCAGACGAGTCCAGGGTCCAAATAAAATTCCTCAAAATTGGCAAAGTTTTTTGAGAGATGATGACAATAAAAAGGAACTTTTTAGTTTTCTTTCTCAGCATCTTGCTCAACAACATTTTGCAGAAAAGATAGTTGTAGCAACAAATGATCAGGATGTGTTATGTTATCCACCACGTGATGATGTTTTAAATTTAGCACCATGTTCACATGAAGAGGCTGACACTAGAATCATGGTGCATGTGTCGGATGCAGTGAACCATGGACTTAAACGAGTCATAATTCGAACAGTTGATACGGATGTTGCTGTCATTGCTGTGTCACTATTTCGTGAAATTGGGGCAGACGAACTATGGCTAGCGTTTGGGAGTGGAAAAAGCTTCAGATATATATCCATTCATGAACTTTCAAATGCACTAGGCATTGAGATATCACACACACTTCCTGTGTTTCATGCCTTTACCGGTTGTGATACCGTCTCTTCATTTGCTGGAAAAGGAAAAAAGACTGCGTGGGAGACATGGGTGGCATTTGAAGATGTTACTTTAGCATTCCGAATAATGATTGATCAACCTACATCACCTGATATGGATCTAATAATGGCTTTGATAGAACGATACGTGGTTTTAATGTACGATCGAACGAACACATCAAATGGGGTTAATGAAGCAAGAAAACAACTGTTTGCGCAAAAGGGAAGACTAATTGAGGCTATTCCACCGACTCGGTCTAGTCTTTTCCAACATGTTAAACGTGCAATATTCCAAGGCGGCTGTGTATGGGGATCGAGCTTGGAATTGGTTCCATTACTACCTAGTCCAGGCGCTTATGGATGGAAAAGGGACAAAGATGATCAATGGGAACCCTTTTGGACTGCACTTTCTGAGGCATCGTCATCTTGTCAGGAGCTTGTGCATTGCGGATATAAAAAAGGCTGCGGTGGTCGTTGTAAATGTGGCAAATCAGGTCTCCCGTGCACTGCTTTGTGTGCTTGTGGTGGTGATTGTGAATAGAAATCAATGTGTTGCCGCCATATTATTGATAAATTTCGTCCCTCTTTTAAATATAGTGAATATTTGTGATTGAGGATAACTTAAAGTCAAAAGTTGAATGACTAGCACAAAAAAATGTTTTAACATTTCAAAAAAAAAAAAAAAAAAAAAAAAAAAAAATTCTATGTCCGCCATATTGGATTTCACCGGATGTTGTGATTTTATAGACATGTGGCCTATATATTGTATCCAAGAGAGGCACCAAAGAAAGGTTCCTGTACAATATGATGATAGTAGCAGTACATTCAAATACACTTCAATTATCCTCCCAAATAAATAGGCTTACATTATAACAATGTCCGCCATATTAATTTTTACCGGAAGCAGGGCTTCAAAAGACTTACAATCTCTAATTGTATCCAAAAGTAGCACATAAGCATTGTTCGTGCCAAATATAATTATAGTAGCATGATTTTAACACATTTTCACATACCCGCCTTCGATATTGGGCTGATTTAAGTATACTGTCCGCCATTTTGAATTTTACGGGAAGTGAGACATTTTTTTCAAATGCCTCCCTATCTGAAATTAAAGAGTAATACTAGAGGAAGGTTTGTGCCAAATTTCATGCTTGTAACACGTTGTGCACAATTGTTCATGAAGCCGCCGGACTATAAATTGGTAGTTTTAAGGAAATTTTGCAGTTTTTGGTTATTTTGAATATAATTATAGAAAGATATAAACTGTAAACAGCAATAATGTCCAGCAAAGTAAGATCTAAATGTCCTTTAAAGACAATTTTACACAATTTCTTCATCAAGTTTGCTAACATTTAAAAATCTTCTCCTCTGAAACTACTGGGCCAAATACCTTCAAACTTTATCTTGATGTTCCTTAGGGTATATAGTTTATAAATTGTATCCGAAGTTTTGATCCATCCACAAACATGGCCGTCATGGCTAAAAATAGAACATAGTGGTCAAATGCTTAAAAGGCTTATATCTCAAAAACTAAAGCTTTTAGAGCAAGTTCCATAGGTCAAAATCTATCAGCCCTTAAATTTTCAGACGAATCGAACAACCCATTGTTGGGTTGCTGTCACTAAATTGGTTATGTTAAGGAAATTTTGCTGTTTTTGGTTATTATCTTGAATATTATTATAGATAGATATTAACTGTAAACAGCAAAAATGTTCAGCAAAGTAAGATCTACAAAAAATTTAAATGACCAAAATTGTCAATTGAACCCTTAAAGAGTTAATGCCCTTTAAAGACAATTTTACGCCCAAGTTGTTTGTTTTTTAACTTTAAAAATCTTCTCAAATGAATCTAGTGTAAATTTTGTATTTTATTTCCTTGTACGTCAAGAAACATAGACACTATGGCTAAAATGGAAGATATGGATAAAATGTATTTATTTGGTTTTGAAGAAAATATGACTGATACAATGAACATTTAAGTGGCATTTTTAAACCACTCATTAATATACATTGAAAAGCAAACAGAATTATTGATGAAAGATTTAAGCCAAAAAATAACAGGTGAGCGATTCAGGCCCTTGAGAGTCTCTTGTTTATGATCTCATAAATTTATTCTTTTGATTAAAACTTTAAGTCTATGACCCGACCACAATTTATCGAAATATAGAACTTTGATTTTGCTATCATCTGGCTCATTGGGAAGTATAGTACCAAATCTTAGTTTTGTATCAAGAAAGATCGCCAATCAGCACTGAAAATTGGACTTTTAGGGGACGGTTTGAATCTAGTCAAATGGATGTCCTCATTATATGGTCTAAATAAAAGCATTCGATACTAAAGGTAGACTAATATGCTATATAAAAATTTTGAAAGGCTTTATTTTGATATAAATGAATAGAGGGGCGTATGACATTTGCGCCGATTTTGAAAATTTCCATTCTTTCATTTGCGCCGATTTTATTTTTTCATTTGCGCCGATTTTATAATTTCTCCTAATTGGATTTACAGGTAAAAATAGTTTAATATTTTTACATGTACTATAACTTGAAGGTTTATTGGTATATCTGATTATAAACGTTGTTCACTTATGTTTAATAGATATAGGAAGATGTGGTATGAATGCAAATGAGACAATTCTCCATCCAAGCTGATTGGAAGACTATTTATGATAGTAAACCATTTTTTAAGTTTATTTTGATTCTAATTGTTCTGGAAATTCGTTGTAACACGATGGACATATTGTAACGACCCGATGAGTCAATTCTTTAGTCTTCGACAGCCATACATATCGGAGGGTCAGTGTCCAGAAAAATAACATATCTTACCGATGTACCATTAAATCGTGTAAAGCCAGAGTCACAACGGATTCTGATTGGAAGACTATTGTCAAACCAAAACACAGAAAGAACATAACCATGTGGCAGTTGACCGAAAGACCGAGGCTGAATATCTACGAGTACGGTAAAGGAAAAGTCTGGAGATGTATCTTCAAAGACTGGGATGAAAAGTTATCTCATTGGCACTAATACCATATCCTCTTATATCTGTTTACCTGTAATTTACCTGTAATTTACCTGTAAAAAATCGGGGCAAATGAAAAAAAAAATCGGCGCAAATGAAAGAAAAAATCGGCGCAAATGAAATGCAGATCGGCGCAAATGCAAAACGCCGGAATAGAGTATATATCACAAATTATAAACCATACTTAAAACTATATGGCATGTTGAATATGTTATAGGTGGGAGTTCATCTTTTGTGTGTTTTTCTCCATGGATGGATTGATAAGTTTTAAATATAATAAAATAGATAACAACGGTCGTGATCAGTTTTGAAACACATTTAAGAAACACTAAGCTTAATCTTTAAACTGTATTTCTTACAAATCTAGAAATGCGATTTAAAAAAACGCAAGGAGATTTCAGAAATACGGAATAATATATATAAATAATTATACAGTTTCCTAAACGTATATCAATATTGATAATGTGATTCATTATAAATATATACCATAAAAGTTTTCAAGGTCAATTCTTTGTTAGTAATCTGTTTAAAAGTTTAAATACGTTCATATCAAAAGTTAACTTCAAGTTAGTTTTTAACCTCGTATTGATTTCAAACAAAAACAAATATTCAAGTGTTCCCGCTTATATGCTTGCACGTGACTACATGTATTTCATTCATAAATATTGGAAACTGTCGAATCAGAATTATTGGACGAAAATGCTTGTTAAATTAATTCCCGATTTTAGTAAAAAAAAAATAATTTAAATATGGACTCTTTTCAGCTTGCTGTTCGATTTGAGCCTAGGCTCCGTTTTGAAGACCGACTGTTTTAGTTTAGTCGATTTCAAAGAAATGAATTTCCTGTTTAAAAAAACCTGTAAATAAATGTCTTAAAGAAACAATAAAACAAGTTTTAGTTACAAAGAAATGATCATACTCTATTCATGCTTTGCTTTATACAGTGTTTTGTTTTCCATTGTCGGTATCAAATTAGCTCAATGACAAGATTCATAAAAGTTGTCCACGTACAAGGAGATTGTATGATCGATTTGGAAAAGTCACTTTAGTCCGTTTCACAGAAATAGTTTCCTGTTAAACAAATCTATGCTCTGTTTATGAAACATCCGGAAAAAAAACCAACGAACAACTTATCATGAAACATTTTGTGTAATTCTAGTTGTTGAAATAATTTGTTTCTTCATCGTATTGAATATAAAGACTCGGATGAAGAAAAAAAATTAATAATGTATGTGTCATGTAGTGCCTATTTCTTTAATTGATATGTATTGTTGTAAGAATTACTCTAAAATTCATCTTAAACTGACACTTATTTTATAGACTGACATTTATTAATATATATATGTCGTGTACAAGTTGCGATTTTGTACAGGTTATAACATGTACAAAAATATTGTACATGTTATAACTTGTATAATGCAAAAATACAAGTTATAACATGTACAAAAGTACCTTATACATGTTATAACCTGTACAAAATATTGCTTAAAAATGGTTTTAACTTGTACAAAATTTAAAATAAATCTTAATGAAATAAAATATACATTTAAATTCACCAATGCTTAAAGAACAACAATAAATAGGCCAGAACGTGTCTTTTTCTGTAGAGGACAATGATCACAAAGTTTCAGAAATATATGTTTCATGACTTGTGTTGGCAAAATGTATTTTCATGTAATTGTATGTTTATGCAGTCCATCATGGTTTTAATAAGTGTGAAACTATTTACTAAAAGCGTGAATTCCTCAATGACAATTACATTAGATACTAGTAACTAAATTCTTCCAAAAAACTTTAAGAACGAATCCTAATAATTTTGGGAAATACTCCTCCCTCTCGTTTTTATAGCATGCAAAGACTAAAACAATGTCTTATATGCTTACTCTGTAAAAGCAAGATAGAGCTGAAATAGTTTTCATTGGACCACGCTTTATTATCAATATCTTTGGATCTACTCTTCAACATTTTTAGCCTTCAGCATGACTTAAGTAAATTTATAACTCAATTTTTGTTTATAGACTATAAGATCATTGCATGAGGCGAATGTCATTTTTATGTTTTAAATATATATCCTCTACTTTGAAATCATGTATTTGTGGCCTTTGGATGTTGTCTGCTCCATGGGCGGGTTGTTGTCTTTTAGACACATACCCCATTTCAATTCCAAATTTTATTTGTAGACACATCTATCCTGGCTATCCTCTTATGTCTTTTAGTGTCAACTAGAAAGAAAGTATTTCACTATTGCCTTCAAGTTGGACACTCACAATTATAATTCATCAAATAAAGATATGTCAATAGATAGTCATAAGAGGATCATAAGACATGTCCTAAGATGTATCTTATGACAGGTCTTAGGAATGCTTCGTAATACTGACCCCTGTACATTAACTGTATCAAAAAAGGACAAAACACACTAACATAAAGGAATAATACAAAAGTTATGAAAATGTTATTGTGGTCAATATCATCTGTTGCGATAATAGAAAAATATCCTTATTTTTTGATTTTGTACAAGTTAAAACCATTTTTAAGCAATATTTTGTACAGGTTATAACATGTATGAGGTACTTTTGGACATGTTATAACTTGTATTTTTGCATTATACAAGTTATAACATGTACAATATTTTTGTACATGTTGTAACCTGTACAAAATCGCAACTTGTACACGACATATATATGAAAATAAGGAGATGTGGTATGATTGGCAATGAGGCAACTATCCACCAGAGTTCAAATAACAAATATAAAAGTACTTATAGGTGACTGTACGGTCTTAAACAACGAGAAAACCCAATATTGTATGGTCAGCTGTAAAATGAAAAATGTGAAACGAGAAAACTAACGGCCTTATTTATACAATTCAATTTACAAAAAAAAAAATGCAGACAGACATGAAACAATGACAGCCCCGAATAACAGGTTCCTGACTTTTCATCGCCCAAGAATGTAGCAGGGTTAACTATGTTTGTAAGTGCTCAACCCTCCCCATACCTTGGACAGTGCATGTGTTTCATTGTAATACAACTGTGTTATAACCTTTCAGAATAACTTGAATCAAAGAATCAATGAGTTTACATGGATCACATCTAAAATTTACGGGCTTTATAAACAATATCACCATAAAATTTATATGCATTTAGGTATAGTAGTGGTACGAATTTCCAAGTTTAAAACGCTGGCTAATTGTAATGACAATAGGGAAAAAATGTCTACTGTTAGTATTTAACAGGGTGCTCAACAAAAGTTAATCCAGCTCGTAAAATGTAGGCGTATATAGGAATATCAATCTTCAGTAAAACAGATCATGCATGCATTATTTATATATATATATAAAGACGGCGTGCACAAAGTTGACGGCAACTGTAAAATACGGTTTTAAATAGTTTAATACAATCGTGTTTAATATATTTTTGAATAAGAATAAGAATAAGATTTTTTTATGATAAAATAATGAATGCATGCCATTAAAATCCACTTTACTAGTAAGGTAACTTAAAATTTAATCTATAAAGCATGAAACGTACATATAGAAAACATAAAAAACTAAGGTGTAACTTGTAACATTAGATAAGCATAAATTAGATCTTTTTACCTTAAACTTATACAAATTTAACATATTTTCCTGCATTTTCGTATAATATAATTGTTCGGATTCGGACTCGGACATCACACGAATTCCATCGCAAAAAAAATCAAAATCGATCATGGTAGATAAGTTTGGAATTATCTTTGTTATGTGTAAGAAGTAGTAATCTTGAAGGACTAATAATCGAAATGGAGGAATCGGCAAGCAAAAAGATGTAATTGCAATCTTTTTATTTTCAAAATAACTTGGAATTCCAAATGTGCATAACCAGAAGTTTAAACAATCTTCAAAATGATAACAGATTCGATAGTCAAGACAGAAGACCTGAATTTTTTTAAATGTCCAGTTATTATGTTGCAATCTAAAGAAATGACGTTTTAACGCTATAGTCTGAAAAGGGTCCACGACATAGTCGATAATCATTTCCATTCCACTGCTCTTAGCATATATTTATTTATATTTCCAGAATGTGCATTTGCTGCACTTTTTTGTTCGAAAGAAAAAAGAAATATGTTGAACTTAAATATTTAAAGTTATGTGATAAACTAAGTGTCCAGTGTTTTTGTTACGCTCTTGTTTTCTGGGGGGAAATGCCGACGTTATTGGTTTTAGTAATTTGAAGACGTTACGTTTGTGGACTCAGCTTTGTGCACGTCATAGTTTTTATATTTTAATTGTGCAATTCTTTTTTGTAGATTGTTTAATATTTGAATGGAACTGATGCAATTGAGGACATATGACATGTGTTTAATATATATATGTGTAATAAATATTGAAGATGGTCACTGCACCTGAGAGTCTCTATAATGGTGTTTGTCTTGATTAGTACAAATATAATTTCATTGCAAATATTTGAATCATACAAATTTACTTTTGGTGGGTATGAGGATGAGAAAATTCAAAAGTACATAAATGATTTTTTTTCTCTGTTGAACACAGTACCAGTATATAAATAAATTATTAAGAATTCTACTGGTGCAGCCAAACGTCCAAATCAAATCCTTTTATCTTTGGGATATTTAGAAACAGTTTTAACATATTTCTGGTAAAGAAATCCCTAACTTTATAATTTATTAGCTGTACATAAATAAGCTTATCATTTCAACCTATGTTTTTATGCCCCACCTACGATAGTAGAGGGGCATTATGTTTTCTGGTCTGTGCCTCCGTTCGTTCGTCCGTCCGTCTGTGCGTCCGTTCGCTTCAGGTTAAAGTTTTTGGTCAAGGTAGTTTTTGAAGAAGTTGAAGTCCAATCAACTTGAAACTTAGTACACATGTTCCCCATGATATGATCTTTCTAATTTTAATGCCAAATTATAGTTTTGACCCCAATTTCATGGTCCACTGAACATAGAAAATGATAGTGCAAAGTTCAGGTTAAAGTTTTTGGTCAAGGTAGTTTTTGATAAAGTTAAAGTTACATCAACTTGAAACTTATTACACATGTTCCCTATGATATGATCTTTGTAATTATAATTCCAAATTATAAGTTTGACCCCAATTTCATGGTCCACTGAACATAGAAAATGATAGTGCGAGTGGGGCATCCGTGTACTATGGACACATTCTTGTTTTAGTCCAATGTCAGAATAGGTAACAAAAGAAACTAAGCAAGATGACAATGATACATAAATTAACAAAGACAACTAGCAAAGACTGCCTACAAAACCTTATGGTCCAACAATAAGTGATCAAATTAACTAATCAGTTAACAACATCATTGTGAACATAAACTGAAATTTAGCTATACAACCAGCATAAGAATATGAAGTACTGGTGATATGTTCATCTTCGCTAGCCAAGGGTTACGATCCACTCCCGTTCTGAAGAGAACGGGAGTGGATCGTAACCCTTGGCTAGCGAAGATGTGATATGTTATACCAAATATAATTGACAACTCTGTGATAAGCTTACTAAAATTGTTAAAGTATTTCAAAGTGAATGGATCATTACTAGGGATGTCAAAAGATCTGAAATTTAATACTTGGATACTCGGTCATGATACTCGAGTACTCGCAATTACTCGGATGAATCTTAAACGTCTATTAGAATGTTTAGGTTTTAGGTGGGATGCAGTGTGTTTGTCACTACCTTTCATAAACATATTAATGAAAGACAAACGTACTACAAATACAGTAGCTTGATCCTTTATTATTCTTTTTGGTACCAATTAAACAATGAATTACCGACCGCCGTTTCTACAAATAATAGTAGAAATAATAATCATAATAGCAATTAGTGTTTGTGTACGTGTACGTGTCCATTTACCAAGTTCCAATAAAATCAAAAATATTTGCATATAAAATCCGACAAAGTAGACAATATATGTATCATCTGTTCCTGAGGAGTTGGTACTTTTCATAATACGACTTGTCCATTAATTTGTCAACAAAAACGTTGGACTTCAAATAACTTGTGTCTTTTTGTAATGCTCAGTCTTACTTTTTCTGTGTTTTGTTTTTTTGCACTGTTGTTTGTCTGATTTTCTTCTTTTTTAGCCATGAGGTTGTCAGATTATTTTTGACTTTTGGGTTTGAATGTCGCTCTCGTACTTTCACTTATCTTTAAATTGTAGATTTAACAATTAGTTAAGTTTCAAATTATACAGAGTAATTAAATTAATTTAAATGTACACCTTCTCATTCCAATCACATTTACATAGAAGTCTTGATTAACAAAGGTAAGTTTTAATGGCTTGTGATGAGTTATTTTATTAATCCATGAAAGTGTTGATCGGTGTACAAACACCGTTAAAAGTGTCTCTAATCAGTTACTTGGGTTCACCGCAGGTCACTTTGATTTTGTTTTTGTTTAGAAATATGAACTGGTCAACATTTTCAGACGAAAGACTATTTGACTTTTTATTTTTTGTTATAAGTTGTGCACATGAAAACATTCCCTCGGAAGTAAAGGACGTTGCTGGTACTACTATTACAAATAGTATCCTCATGATAAACATATTTATGTTGTTAATTGATATTTTTTTTAGTATTATGAAGGGGATATTTCAATGGAACTAAAGTGAGCGGAAATGTGAAGAGAAATATCTCAAGATGTTTAACACGCAAACAAGTATCCGAGTACTCTGCCTTCCGAGCGAGTTCCCAAGTAATCGAGTACTCGTTGCCATCCCTCATCATTACTGATGGGCGAGGACAGTGCAAATCTAATTATATCGCCATAATAATGTGGATTTCACATAGACCATGGCAAAAAAAAAAAAAAAAAAAAAAGGGATAAGAAAAGCAACAATTCTAAAAAACATGTGTAGTGTTTAGTAGAATAAATTTCATTGTTCAAAAATACTGAGCTATTCAAAAAAATAAATAAGAAAGTTATGGAGGAAAACAACAAAATAAGATATAATGATTCATTTTAATAGTGAAAAAATAAATAATAATACTATACAAACATTTTGTATCATACAAATTCTTATAAAGAGACATTTATGCAATAAAAGTCATCACAGATAAAAAAAAAAAAAAAAAAATGGCCCCTAGGCAGTGACATTTAGTCAATACATTCATAAATCGTTAAAATTATGAAAACTAAAGAATACATCTTTTTTAAAGAAATTTTTTATAAGATTGTATTAAATTTGCATTTTTTCAATCTTTTTACTCTTTTACAAAAGTCTGATGACAATAATTTATAAAAACTATCAAAAATTGTCTTTAATCGTCTGCAACATCAATTCTTGAACTCAGAGCGAGAGTGACCTTCCTAAGAGCAGGCTGTACATGTGGAAATTCTTGGTTTAACTTGTCCACTATAGCACTGAGGGTTTGTAATCGGTCAACTTGTTTGGAATTTTCCGTCTCCAATGTGGAGTCAGATTTACATAACATGGTATATTTTCCGTCCTTAGCTTGCTGGAAATACTTCATTTTTTGTTGTTTGCCCAGTAATTCAGTCATATTCTAAAAGTTAAATAAATGTAAATTTAAAGAAAGAAATCAAAACACTTGTGATTATTGCTATTATGTACTGTGATTTCACTGATTTTTATGGGTACCAATTTTCGTGGATTATGAAAAACTTGCATGATGGTGGATATTTGATTTCGTGGTTTTGCGTAAGTTTGCATTCAAGCCTTTAGGAAATTTGTCATTCTTTGGACATTTAATTTCATGGTTAACCTATACCCACAAAATCCACAAAAAAATGTATCATAATCAACAGTGCACATATGGCCAGTGATAGGGTTTGCCTTAAATTACTGGAGAATAAAGGCTTTTTCCCCTGGAGAAAAATCCCAATTTGAAAAAAAAATGGCTTCAAATTATCCCCAAAACGACAACTTTTTTCCCAAACAAGGCAGTCTCAGTAGTAATTGTGCATGAATACAAACTGAAAAACACTCAATTAAACATTTTTCATGCCTAAAATGACTATATGTGCAGATTTGAGGGTCTATTTATGTATCATCACTGATAATAAGGGGTCTTATTTCAAATTAGGGATTAACACTTGAAAGGGGGTCTGCAAATTGAAATTCCAGTCAAATTCATGGTTAATTTTTTTTTGGTTTATTATAAATTTCCCAATTTGATCAAAATGACTCATATTTTCCCAATAAAAAAGGGTAGAGGTAGTTTTGAAAAAAGCCAACAATATCACTGAATGGCTTATTTTCGACTTCACAACACTTGTCTTTGGTTTATGAGAGTAAAGAGGTACAAAATGTATGAACTTTTTAAAAGAAATACAAATATGTGAATTTGTATGAGTAAAGCCAATTACTACTCATTTTTTTTTGGTTTGTTCTTATGTTGTACTGTTACACCATTGACCCAGGTTAAGTGGTGAGTTGAGTACTCACAAACATGTTTAATCAAGGCAAATTCTTTTTGTCTGTCCGAAATCAGGAGCCTGTAGTTCAGTGGTCATAGTTGGTTCATGTCTTTTAAATAGTTTTTCATAAATTGATTTCTCATAAGAATAGTTTCATATTTTTCATGTCTGGTCTTTTATAGCCAACTTTATGATATGGGTATTCCTCAATATTGAAGGCATTCAAAAGAGTAAGACAAAGCATGTATTTCTCATTGCAACAAGTACAAATTAAATAAACTACCTTTTGTTTGAGCTCCACCATATTCTCCACATCAGAATCTAATGTATCAGCTTCTCCTTGTAATTGTTGTACATTAACTTGTCTCTGTTCTAACTGCTGACTTAGATCTGTCTGGTGGTCTCTTAGTTCATTTATCTCACCATCACAAGAATTAGCCTCCTGAGAGAAAAAAAGAGAAGTTTAGATAAGCTTTCAACATATCCATAAGAAACCTCCATGTTAAATGTTTGAAAGTTGATATGTAACTGGCATTTAAACTTTTTCAATTTAAGAAAAATGTGACAATATAAAATAAAAGAGTCATTCCAAAATTTATTGCCAGAAAATAATAAATAAGATATCTTCCGAAAGAGGAAGGATGAAATAGAAAATTATATTTGGATGCATAAAGTTAGAAAGTTGTTTACAATTAGATGTGATGGTAATCGGGAGAAATACTGTATTAGCTTCATTTCCATAATTTGTAAAAATCTTCTGCAATTCTGAAATTCATTTTAACATTACAAGTACTAATATGAAGAGCTTTTTTTTCCTCCACATTTCATATATATTCTCATTAAATTCATAAACACTTTTGAATCAATTTAAATTCAAGTTACATGTGTAATAAAAAGTTTCTGTCCTACCGTTATTGTTACTTTAATTTTCTTTCTCAATTCTCCCATCTGTCTTTCAAATGTTCCTTTAGTTAATACTTTCTTGTTGACTTTCTGTGAAGCATCACCTCTTGTAACTATTGTATCTCTCCTGTAAAAAAATCAACATTTTTTTAAATATTTTTAGTTTAATACAGATTTTTTTTAGTTTATAAACCAGTTTAAATACAACAGATAAAATTTAAATAACAGAAATTCAAAATTTTTAGTGACATATTTATTACTGGAAAATTGCTATGGAATAGGTGTCACAATAAAAATAAAAAAGTCGCATTTAAAATGTCTTTAGTATTATTCATATACAGCTTAGTTGAAATCACTAAATTTAATCTCACTTATTTGTTCATTCTTCAAAAACTGCAATAATTTCTGAGTTTGAATTGTGTAATTTTCAACTAAATTTTCGAAACAATAAAAATATTATGAAAAAAGCATTTATAATAATTTATATAAATTAAATATAATAAAAATAAATTTCTACCTAGAAACAGCTTTCTCCATTTCTTGTATCATTTTCTCCTGGTTCTTCATCAGTTGAGCATATCTGACCTGCATACGATGGATTTCAGCTTTCATGGCCTTGATTTCACCTTGACCTACTTCTGAGTCAACAGCAGCTCTGGTTTCTCTAGCCAGCTGAGTTTTCTTCTCCCATAACATTATTTGACGTCTGAAGAATAAAAATGTTATTTTTTAGAGCAAAAAAAATAAACCTTTACAAATACATTTTTACAGTAAGTTAATCTGTGCATCAATCAATAGATCCATGATAGTTTAAAAGATGATGCAACTAGGTATATTAGTTAAATTTGAGTGTAAACTGCATATTTATAAAGAACACAATCAGCAAGCCCCTATGTAGAAGCAATAACTTACAGCAATGATAGAAGAAAGTTCTAGTAGCAACAATTCTTTGTATTAATTAAAAAGTATATATTATTGAGACCTTTATATGCAATTCTGTTATCAAATGAATCCTAGCCTCTTTGCACTGCATAAGTATAGAAAATTTGACCTACTCTGACTCCACAAGACTATTGAGTAATCTTTCCTTCTCTTCTTTAACACCATCCAGTGATGTTTGTAATTCTATTGATTCAAGCTCTGCTTCCTGTGAAAAATCAAATCAATTAATTAATTTGAAAACTAATTTTTAACAACCAACTTGGATTCCACTGTTTCAACTTTTTCATTAGGCTTATAAAATCAATTATGTTTATACAATTATGTTTGATTGTTTTTCATGTACTTTTATTCAAATTTTGTTTTATTTGCAAATGTATTTTCAATCCATTGCAATTTTCTGTAGATTACTTTAATAATTTGTTGATAAGAAATAGAGAAATGAATTGACTTCAGTTGATAGTAAAAACTTCAGATACCCGGTACATGTATCTTATATACCAGAGTTTTACAGATAAATAAGAATTTTTAATATACAAACTTGTCTCATATTAAAGTTTACCAACACTTTTCCTGTTTATTTTCTTATTTTAAAAAATACTTATGTTGTTAATGAAACACACCTTGAGAGCACCAATGAAATCGTTTTCTAACAAGATATTATTCTGCTTCAGCTCATGATGAGTTCCAGATTGTCTATGCATCAACTGATTCAATTTCAGCATATCATTCTGCATGACGCTAATTCCACGCTCGATGTCATATGTTTCACGTCTCTCATGATCAATATCACCTGGAAAAAAATGAAAAAATGTTGGGTAATAAAAAGACTTTTTTTGTAACATTTACCATTTTAAATAGCATAGCGATTAAGGAACTCAAATGAAATATTTGTATCACAGAACTTTACAATATAAACTGTAAACCATGTTTTTTTTTCAGGAATACTTAATTTTTCAATTTGCCCTTTTCTAGCTGCCTTCTTAGCAATTTGATTTCCTTTTTTTTTTTATTTCTCTTGAAGGATTTATATAATAGAAGACACAAGTTTTACATATTTGTGACTATTTTTATTCACATTATTTTCTTTTTGTTGCAAAATTAGTATGTTTACAGTATTAGTTCACTTGGAATAAGCATTTATTGTTATTCAAGTTATCTATATTTTAATCTTTGAAGTGTATGAAATTTTTTAATTATCTCCCTTTGACAGTTTTCAAATTATGTTTCAATTACTTCAAAAAAATTAAAATGCAAATTAATTTAATTTGAATAAATGTGTATTTTTTGGCCACTTCATAGTCTCATTTTTTTTTGGATAAGGTGTAATTTACAATAAACTGTGGATTCATTTATTTTTGTGGGGACTGATGTTTGTGGATAGAAAACTTGCATTTCTGAGTTTTGCCAAGTCTGCATACAAGGCTATATACAGTAAAACCTGTATAAACCGGCCGGCTACGGGACTATGAAAAAGGGCCGGTTTGGACAGTGAGCCGGTTTATTCAGGTTTCCGTTTTGACCGGAAGTTAATGACTTGTGACGTCCGACATTTTGTATGTAAAAGTTCTCTCTGATTGTAAATTATATCCTAGAAATTAAAATACTTTCACTTCGTTTTTCATTGTTTGCATTTGCATCATAATGCTCGCGTTGTTTAAATTGTAAGACGAGAGTTTCGATTTACTCCCATGATCAATAATTTGAAATGTTGGAATGGCCGATTAAAAAGCCAGAATATTATCAAAAGTAATTTCATCACTTTCGAAACGTTGTCGTACAGTGTACAATATCCATTGATTGTTGTCGTCCGGGTGTTTTTTATTATCAAGGTCATTTGTTTAGGGGTTCACAACAGGGAACCCAGGATTTCGAAATCACGATGTGAATTTCTTACTCCGCGATTTTAATTTGTTTATCCAAGTTAAAA
This sequence comes from Mytilus edulis, assembly GCA_019925275.1. Taxonomy (NCBI): domain Eukaryota; kingdom Metazoa; phylum Mollusca; class Bivalvia; order Mytilida; family Mytilidae; genus Mytilus; species Mytilus edulis. The sequence continues at coordinate 39,347,705 of CM034356.1, read as the reverse complement.
TGTAAGTTCAATCCGAGATATATTATGTGTGTATTTTTGTTTAATTGACCCGTTTATAATGTTTTAATAAATAATACAGCTCACTACTGTACGATTGTAGGTTCACAGTTTGACACCTGACTAATTGATTATCACGAAAAGCCATATTGTATAAACAAATATGTTTTGATTGCATATCGATCATTGAAATTAATTAGACAAACCGATTTTGACAGGTAATAATTAATGTAATTAAGAGTATTGGGACTTCATAATTAGACCGGAATTCGGAATACACAGGGTCCGGTTTACAAAGGGTATTTTAACAAAGACTTTGAATGGAAAAATAAGGGACTTTCATTTTCGGCCGAAATGGACAGGAAACCGGTTTATTCAGGGTCCGGTTTATTCAGGTTTGACTGTATATAATTTGTTATTCAATGAACATTTAATTTCATGGTTCGCCTGTACCTAGAAAATCAACGAAACTTGGTATCAAACAAATAATTATGAATCCACAGTATATCACCTACCCTCTGTTCTAATTTTCTTTTGCAGGAGAATTGTGAGTTGTTTCTTGAGTTTCTCCACATCAACCATCTGTTCCTCCTTGTCCTTGGCCAGTCTGACCAGTTCACTTTGTTGTCTTAACCAGATCTGTTGTAGTTCTGTTATCTCCTGAATCATGCCATCTATTGACTTCTGTAGAGAGTTGATCTGGATCTCCAAGGGACCTAACTCTACACCCTAAATTGTTAAAAAGGAAAGAGAAAATTAAAATAAAATGTCATAAACTTTACATCTAATTCGAGTCTTATTTAGAGAAGGGTTACTGTACATGAATTTTCACAATTTTTGCGAGTAGGAAAAGCAAAGAGAAAATATAAATTTTGGAGAGTAGGAAAAGCAAAGAGAAAATATATAAATATATGTTAAGCTTGGGTTTTCCCTTTTGTCATGTATGTAAAAACATCAAGAAAAGTAAAAAATTGTGAATATGAATTGTGGGGAAATTCGCTTAGTAGAAAGGCTTTGTTGCATTACAAAGTATTCACCAAAAAAGTTAGTTTACAGTATTGAAAGTCTTTATCTCATCCTTATTTCACACAATAGCTTAACATAGATGAGGGGGGATAGGACCTTTATCAGGATGCCGGGATCGGGTGTTTTTAAGCTCGGGATTTAGGGATTGACCCTTTCGGGATCCGGGAATTCTTTTTTTCGAATTTGGGGACCTCAGGATTTCATGTTTTCAAGCCCTGGATTTCGGGATCTGGTGTTTTTAAGTCCGGGATTTCGGGATCAGGACCCCTTCTAACCTCCCTCATAGATATTTTATGAAACTTTGAATAGTGATAATTTTAAAACAAAAACTTTAATCCTTACATAGTTTTTTTATTAATTTAGTTAATAACTATTAATAGATCTTGAGACAATAACACAAATCATGGTGTTGTCATCAGTTGATCTAAGGAGCTTAAACGGGATCAATTAAGCTATTATTTCAAAATCAGAAGAAAGGGGGATAACTAATAACTCAAGCTTGGTAATGAAGAAAATAAAGCTATTCATTTCAAAATCTGAAACAAAGGGAACTAACTACTTACTCCAGCATTGGTAATGAGGACTTCAAGTTTCTTGTTATATTGGTCAATGACATTCTGTTTCCTCTCGATTATGGCATTTCTCCTTATAATCTCTCCTTCACTTTTGTTAATTATTTCATTTCTCTGTGCGATTTCTTCATCCATTTGTTCCATTACTTTATTCAATCTTTCAATTCTAGTTTGAACATTAGAGATTTCCAAAGAATCTCTAGATATTTGGTTTTCTACCTCAGCCATTGATGTTTCCTGAAAAGATTACATATATTGAATCATTTGGATTAAGTGTTTACATTAAACATCTAAATGAAAGTACTGTAAATTCAGATATTATTACGTGCATCTATTATTGGGATTTTTCACGAATGGACAAAATTGAGAGTTTAATTATTGCAATTACAAAATACTCTTGATAAAGATCAATGTTTCAGTTATCAAATTGCGAGTTCTTATTATTGTGATACTCAACCATTCGCATTAAAAACACCTCGCAATAATTTCTGAATAGTGAATATACAGTATCATAAAGAAAATTACTATCTAGCAGGAATATACAATTTTGTGTTTATAAACAAAAATAAAAACTTACAACTATAAAACCAATGAATTTTTCAAGTATGTATTTTTTTTAACTTATAATAATACAAGATAATTCAGTACCAGAAAAGTTTACAAATACCTAAGCAGAATAAATTTCTATTAAAATTTTCTCTTCATGGGCCACTTGGTAGAGAGTTGATTGACCGTTAATGTCAGAACTGTGACAACAAAACATTCATATCTTTGCATATTGCATGTGTCAGTGTAAAAGGTTCAGAATTCATGTATTAAGTTATTATAAAAACAATTTTTTGCATTATATTTTTTTTCTATGGTTTATATTTACTCTGTGTATTTTCCACTATTTTTGGGGTAGAAAAACTGAACTCTGGAGGATTCATGAAAAAGTTAAACATCTGAATCACACATATAAATCGCCATTACTAATAACACAGTCAGCTTGTGACATAAAATTGTAATCATAAGTAGATTAAAACTAACAAGTTGTTTGGTGAGATCCCTCCTCTTTCCTGTCAATTTCTTTGTGTAATGAGCAGCTTTATCCATTGTCAGTTGACTTCTCATTTTCTCCATGATTTCATCTTCTAAATTAACTTTCTCTAAATATTCTCTTTCTATCTGCTTTCTTAATGCATTCAATTCATTTAATCTCAAAGTTTTGTCCTGGAATAGAAAAATACATGGAACTCAGTTACTTTGGAAAGATATTTTGTCACATAATACACATTTTAAAGGGTGTAAGGTATTGATTTTCCTGACACACAGTGTATTTTTTTTACAGAGATCCAAGCATTTGACAAATGTTCCTTTTTTTCACATGTAGTTTTGTCCTGGTTTTTTTTCAAAGTCTGAATCACATATGTATGAATTGACATAATAACAAACGTGATTTACATTTTGGGTTTTTCTCATTGTAGCCTGCAATTGCTTACATTCACTTCATTTGAACTCTGTTGGAAAGCAGCGTCTGGTCTCTTTATTCTTATATGTAAACTATGCAAATTATTTTATCATTATTAACAAAATATGTTTTTTTTTGTATTAAACAAGCAGTTGCACTAATGAGTAAGTCTTTCTTAAATTTAAAACTTTTGGCAAAATGTTTATCATTATTGCCCTGTGAAGAGCTTGATCTATCTCATGAAAATTGGGGTATATGTAACTATTGCAAATTCAGAAAATATTGAGGATATATACTACTGCTTTTGTTGGACAATCCACACAAATGTGAGTTTAAATATTGCGTTTTCTGAATATGCTGAATACAAATCATGCTATCAAAATTCAAAATGCAAGTGGTATTTTTTTTTGCAACATCTATCTCATTGCAATTTTCTCAATATAAAAATTTCGCAAATGTTTCTGCATAAAAGTTTCTGCTTACTGTCATTGCCCTGTTAAGAGCTTGTTCTGTCTCGTGTAACATTCTGGTATAAGTAGCATATTCAGCTTTCAATGCATCATGCTTGGCTTGACATTGAGTCAGTTGTTTCTTGACAGTTTCTATATCTCTCTCTGTCTTGTTCAATATCAATGTTAATTTTTCATTCTGTTCTTGTTCTTTGAAGATTGATTTCTTGTACCCTTCTATTTCCGTCTCTAGGGATAGCACCTTTTGCAGTTGTTGTCTGAAATAAAGCATCAACAATAATTAAAAAAAAAGATGAAAGGATAATACACAAGGTTGATACTTATTTCCTTTAAAAAAAAAAGGAGAGATTTGTTTTCTAAGAATGGTAATTGATATTAATAGATAAGAAAGTCATTAAATCTATATACTTTGGATTTTTCTGGGTACCAATGCTCGTTGATGGTGGAAAACTTGCATTTTCATGGATAATAAATCTCATGGTTTTGCTAATGCTTGCATACATTCCAATAAAAAAAATTGTAATTTGTTGAAAAATGTACCTACAAAATTAGTATCCAATGAATAATAATGAATCCACAGTACTTCAATAAAAATATACATGCTTTGAGAAAAGGAAATTTTAAAATAAATTGAATCTTATTGAAGGCTTTAATACTAAAAAGATTCAATAAATTTCAAAATTGACAGTGTTTGTGCAAAAAATAAGTGTAAATTTCATGGAGAATTTTATATAAGTTGATTTTTAAACAAGAAATAATCTTTCAATAAATTATAATAAAATCTTACTCTAGAGCCTCGTTCATGGCAGAGTGAGCTTCATCTCTTCTCCTCATACCAATGATAGAACTATTCCATTGCTGAAATAACTGTTTCTTTTCTAGTTGTATAGCCTAAAAAATTGATAAAAAAAAGTTTTAAATTGGAGTAAGAAATAAATGCATGTATTTATTACTTATTCAGAGGGTGTCCATGGAAAAACCAGGCAGTGGCTGGCACATGACATATTTTGTTTTCAAAATTTTTTCATCTATTTTATATCACAAATTCATTCCTTCTCAAAGTTAAATTTTGGTTTTTTATTAACTGCAACAAATAAAGAGAAAAAAATACATGAAAAGCACTGAAAATTCATTGAAAAGGGGAGATAAATAACTCTTCATTTTGTACAAAATTTTGTTGCGTTGTTAGTGAACTTTAAAATCATTTATTGAGCCATCCACTGTTGATTCAAAATTATCTTTGACATATATTTCCTTTGTATGATATAAACATTGCATTTGAACCAAAAATTCAGTGGGAAAAAAATTACGTTGTGACACCCATATCATAGGATTTGCCTGATATTTACTTGGACATCCTCTTAATCTCTTTGATCTATGCAACATACAATACTTATGTTTATGTGATTAATTGATTGATTGTTGGTGTTTAAACACCACTTTTTAGCACCACTTTTGGGCTATTTTGTGTCAGCCCTTTTTTATTGGAGAAGGAAGCCGGAGTGCCCAGAGAAAACCCCAAACCCTTTAATAGGAAAACTGACAATCCTATTCAATTAAGATTAGAATCGAGTGCACCCACACAAACGGAGTTAGAACTCACAACCACAGTGTTGACTGGTAAGTGATAACAGTAGTAGAACTACTTAGACCACATGGCCACCGAGGCCCCTATAATGTATATCTGATTATCATATACATGTAGTTAACATAATGCATTGTAATGAGAGACAAATCTCCTAACTACTATCTTATTTTCATCTAAAAAATAGTTTTTATGTCATGCAATGTTTTTTTGTAAATAGTAGAGAACTCACAAGTGATGCTTGAAGTCTTGCGTAAGAATACTACTAATGAGCTGTAGGAACCTTGATTTTTTTTATATAACAGATGCCATAATATATATTTAAATATCAAATCCTTACAAAACTAAAAAAAATGTATATCAAAGTAAAATTGATAAGTGATGATATTTTGTAAAACTGAGTTTTGGATATACCTTTCTTCACTGTTTTGTCAAAATATTACTTAAAAAATTAAATAATTTCAGTTTAGCTTTGAGCGTTCCTGGTGAATGGCGGAAGGTAAATTCTGAAATGGGCATGTTGATTGATATTAAAAAATGTACACTATGCGTTGACTTTGACTTTTACTAAGAACTGACCTCAATTTCCATATGGGCATCAGATAATGCTTCTTTGGCTGCCTTTGTTTCTTCTAGTTGAGCAGTAATCTGAGCCTCAAACATGGCTATCTCTTCCTTCAATTTGTCTACTGTTTCAACCAGCCGGTCCACATACAAATCCTGTCAGAATAAAGTATCAAACATTTAATGGATTTCATTTTATCTTTTATATATTATCTTTGCTTAGTGCTCAGAGCACAAAAATCATGCTCAAAACATGAAATGCAACATTTTGATTGGTTGATTTGGGAGTATATGTACAAAAAACTGACTCAAAAGTTTTATGACCACAAGGCATGATTCAGCTTGATGGTTGTGTGTTTCTTTTTTGCTTATATTTTTGTTTTTGTCTATGTTTCTGTTTTCTTCTCTTCCCAGGTAATGTAATTTTTTACGCAACCCATACTTTGAGACAACTGAAAAAGTTTTACTGCAAATCTAACAGACATAACTATACTATTTAATTGCTATTTTAAAAATTTGCTTTGAGTTTCTTTGAGATTTTTGTTCATGCTAATCAAGTATTAAAAGGATTTTCTCAGACATGTAGAAAGAGAATGTATGACGCCATACTCCTACGTGACTGATGTTGCCTAGGAAAACAGCAATCAACAGATTCTTCATGGTCTTTTAAACTTGGGGATGTTTCTTGGCCACATTTTATTTCAGGGTTGTCACCCTTTGATGAAAATGTAGCTAAGAAACACCCTCTCCTTTGTAAAGCCATTGATAATACATAATTCTCTACATGAATTTAGTAATATAATAACCTTAAAGACATACCTGCTTTTGTTTTTCTATTTCTGCCTTTGATACTTCTGTATCTGCTTTTTCTGCAGCTCTTCTCATGATGGCAATGTCAGATCTTACATCCTCTTTAGCATTCTGCATGTAGAACAGACGTAAAGCCAAATTCTCTACCTCAGCTTGTAACTCTGAACCTGTCAACAAAGATAACAAATGATATAATATATAACCATCATTGCTATAGTTCTAAATAACAGTGTATCAGTTAGCTTGCAAAAATGTATAATAAAATGGGAAAATTTGCAAAATGATAGTAATTTAAATTTATGTTCTTATAACATTAATACGGGTGACTTTTCTTCCATTTTTTCATGCACTTGTGAAATTCAAAAATATTCACAAATCATACACCTATTATCGCTATATATTTCGCTACTGGTCTGCCATTACTGGACATCACAAAAGTTCCCCATAAACTTTGACATCATAATGGAAAATATCTGACTCCACAAAGTAAAAGTGATCGATGTACTACGTCAGAAGTTCAAAATTAATTTTATTTGACAATTAAAAATCAAATAAAAGTGATATATACGATTATAAAATTTATATCTCACATTTCTTTTTCTCTTTATTAACAGATACTTGATTTTCCTTGTATAGATCTCTGACATCACCAAGTTGTTGTTCCTCTTGTTGACGACCTTGGTGAAGTGATGAATATTCATCATGATTTTTCTCCAGTAACATCTGGTATCGAGCTAGTTCCTGCTGTATTCCATAAAGATCTACACCAAGGTCCTCCCTTAATTTCTTTCTGTTTCTCAGTGCTTCATCCTAATTTTAAGTGGACAATTTGTCATATCTAAGCATTGATTTATTACAGCAAAATGACTTATTTTCACGGATATTTTTGTTATTGTTTTAGTTAGACCTTTCCAGGAACAACATAAACAAATTGTTTTCTTGATTTTCAAACTTTGTTGATGTTTTATTAAAAGAAAAGATACTATTTCATAATACAAAACTGTATTTGGAAAGATTTGTATTCCAATTATTTTTTCAAGGAGGTCAACAACAAAAAATTACTCAGGGAAAATTAGTCATATCAACTTTTTGAATGGATACTTTTTTCCCCTCTATCTGAGGATAATTCTGTTAATTTTATGTTTGTTTGTTTTATTTCTTCTGTTTGTTTGTATAACTAGAATCTTTTTATCTTTGTAATAACAAATATATATCTGTTTCAATGAAAAAAACAAAACTTTTTTTTCTTATCAAAGTGTCATTTGTAACCAGCTTAAAATAACAATCTTCAAGACATTTAAAATCTTTCTAAACAGTGCATATTTATGCCAGTATAGGGTCTCTTACTTTCTGTGCCTATCTTTGAAAAAATTCAAATTTTCGTGCGGGAAATTGCAAACTTCAAAACTCATAAACATGTACTTACCAACTCTCTCACTTCAAGGGTGAACTTTTCATCTTGTTTCGTCAAATGTGTTTTGAGAGCATTTTGGAACCTTTTCATCAATGGCTGAAATATTCAAAAGAAATAAGTTAAAATGTGCATAAAAACTAGAAATTGTTACATTCAGTTTTAATACAAGCAATACTCATGTATAATAAAAAAAAAATATGTCATTTGTGAATTTATTTTAGCCAATATTTATAAAAAGGAATATTTCATTTATTTGCATGCAAGAATCACATTTAAAAAAAAAACAGTAATAAAATTCATTATTATTCCTTTTAATAATTTGATATGATAACATAATTATTTAAAAATTTAGAATTTAATTGTTTTGGGGTCCATACTTACATGGTCAGGGTCAAGGACCATCATATCTGTCTCAGCCTCACTTCCATCATCAGATTCTCCACCCTCGTCTTCCATCTCTTCCTCATCTTCATCGCTGTCCCCACCCCCATCACCATCATCTCCGTCATCCCCACCTCCACCACCTTGAGAGTTAAGGGCAACTGCATTACTTGGTTCCTGAGGTTGTTCTGGAGCCATGTATTCTCCCTGGTCAAAATCATCATCATCCCCACCATCTCCACCAAAATCATCACTGACACCAAAAGTAGGTTCTTCTTCTACAGCTATAACAATTAAAAGTAAATTTATACTTTTTTTTATATATATAAAAACCTAGGACTTGCACATGGTTTCACAAGTTTAATTACAAACAAAATGACTTGACCACAAACGCAAATCATTATTCATTGTTATAAATTTACCTATTGTTTTGCTTCAGAAAAGTGTCAAAACAAACAATAAGAAATTATTATATAAAATGAATATCATCAAATGGAATATGTCTCTTAAAGTCGTACAAAACAAGAATGTGTCCACAGTACACGGATGCCCCACTTGCACTATCATTTTCTATGTTTAGTGGACCGTGAAATTGGAATAAATTCTCTAATTTGGCATTAAATTAGAATGATCTTATCAAAGGGAACATGTATACTAAGTTTCAAGTTGATTGGACTTCTACTTTATCAAAAACTACCTTGACCAAAAACTTTAACCTGAAATTGGCACTATCATTTTCTATGTTCAGTGAACCGTAAAATTGGGGTCAAAACTCTAATTTGGCATTTAAATTAGAAAGATCATATCATAGGGTACATGTATACTAAGTTTCAAGTTGATTGGACTTCAACTTCATCAAAAACTACCTTGACCAAAAACTTTAACCTGAAGCGGGACAGACGGACGCACAGACGGGTCAGGATCCCTAATAGACCTTGAGATGAGGAACTCAGATGACGTAATTAAAAAAAATATTAGTCCGCCATACAATTGTGGATGCTGTGATTTTAAAAATGGACATAAATGAACAATAAGAACTGTTTTATAGAGCTGGTGTGATGAGAAAAGAAAGATGTAGATTTGACCTGAAATAAATTATTAGAAAGGACAATTTTTTTATTGAATTTTATGATCAGAATTTTGGGATTATTTCATGAGGAGAGTGACATTTTTCACCATCTTCCGGGGTCCATCAATTTGCGAAAAAAGTAATCTCACTTGCCACCCGAAAATTTAACCAGACATGTATAAATGTATCAGCTTCGATATGAGCCATCATACATGTTCAAGTAAACGATATGGACTGAGCAACGGAGGAAAACGTTACCATTACCGCCTATGGAGAATTAATTGTAAATGTATACCCAGACCAGAAAACATAATGCCCCTCTACTATCGTAGGTGGGGCATAAAAATAAAATAGAAAGATATACAATATGCAGTTTTGCTCTCAAACTATTATCTAATACATTTTTCTATTAATATTTTCTTAGAATACTTTCATTCTTGTGTCTTTGAGGCTTCATAGAAGATAGATTAGAAAAATTGTACAAAATGTAAATTTTAACTTTCACAGTACTTTGAATTTGCCAAAAGATTTTTTTTTTCATTTACTGGATCTTTTAAATTCCAGTCGACAATTAGATACATGTCTCTAGCTAATAATAGTATCATCAGTGGAACAACAGGAAAGTAGCAATCATACTGGCTTTCTTGCTGATAAAACATTGTTAAAATTAGGTAAAAACACATTTAAAAGGTGCAGAAAGACAATATATAAATTATCCTAAAGCACAATATTTCCAAGGAAAATTGACAAATGTTTACCTCTGGCTGCACTTGTAGGTCTGGAGTCTTTCTTAGACCCAGCTGCAGATTGAGGCCTGGACCCTCCAGTTACTGATTGTGGTCTAGACCCTGCAGGTGATGGTGGTTTTCCAGACCCAGGTCTAGACAGTGGTTTATCTTTAGAAGCTGAGACCGGTCTGGCAGCAGAGCTTGGTCTTTCACCAGTAGCTGACACTCTACCAGACAAAGGCCTGGCTGATGTTGGTCTTGATCCTTCTTTTGACCCTGAAAAAAATTCACAAAATTAGATTTGATTTTATGATTTTTGGTGTTTTAACTTTTAAACACGGCATTTAGTGATTTCCTGGTGAAAAAAATTCACACCTTCATGTACAGGAAAAAAATCTTCAACCACCCATTAAGCTTACTAACATACATTTGTGTACATGAAAAACAGTTATAGAATAATTAATTTCAAAGTAATTTATTGTTTAAATGCCAAAGACACATTTTAACAAAGAGCGATTGGACAAAAGACAAAGCTAGATACAATTTCTTTCCAATAGGTACAAGATGAATTGAATAATCTCATAAAATTTTTAAACATATATCTCTGGTTATTCATAAATCATTTACATTACAGTGAGTCAGGGGAGGTAATCATCCCTTGTAAAATAATGCAACAGTTAAATAGGTTAACAAATCAAAACAGCAACAGCTGCTTATCAAAGACAAGAAACTTGTAGAAGATTTGTAATTAATTATAAACCCTAAGTTAAAAAATTTGTTTTTAATCCTTTCAGGGTTTTTTTAACAATTGAATATACATGTTTTATATAATAATGTTTAAACTTAAACAAATACAAACACTAATATATGTTCCTTATCAATTATAACCTATGTATACCTGGTTTGGCAGATGTTGGTCTAGATCCCGGCTTGGCAGAAGTCGGTCTAGATCCAGACTTGGCAGAAGTTGGCCTAGAAGACGGCTTAGCTCCTTGTTCCATTGGTCCAGAATCAAACTGAAAAAAGAAATTTTTAGAATAATAAACTCAGACAGTATTAGATTTAATACTAACTCTCAAAACATTGTTTTTGAGCCTGAACACGGTCAGTCTACCATGATCAAGTCTTATTGTAACTTTGTAAGTCTTTATATGTGTATTTGTTTTTTTTAGAGAGACAGTTGCTAGTGAGTATGTGTGTTAACTGTCATGTGTTGAAAAAAAATAGGGCACATGTAGTTATGTAGGGATTTTTAAAATTTTTAATATTTTTTTTACATTGCGTCTATGGGAGCAACATTGTGACTTTAACAGTGCTTAATCAAAAATGGTAAATAAAACTTTAGGGTAGGAGAATGATGGTAGGAAGGGGTACAGTAAACTCACATGTTTGGCCTGAATGTGGGGTATAAATCAATCAGATAACAATATAAAAGAGTCTCATCTCAATTATCTTGCTCATGTCTAGCTGTGGCTTCAGATCATTATAAATAATAGTAATATATGTTTTCATATAAAAATATATTATATATATTAATGGTATGAATTCATTTGTTTTTCAATTTAGTAGTTCATTATAATAAATTGCATTGTTTTTAACATGTTTAATGTGCCTTTCATTTGAATAAAGAATTCTTGTTATTTATTATATTTAATATAATCAACCCCATCCCTGCACAGAAGTCAGAAAATAACATACCTCTTGAAGTGCTGCCACTGTTGCATCACTGACTACATTTTCTACTTTAGGTTTAGTAGATGGTGACTCTGGTCTACAATGCAAAGGTAGAAAAATTAAACAACTGCAGTGTGGAGAAATTAAAAACTTTTCACATACATGTAATGCTATTAAAGAAAAAAGTTATCACATTTCTGGATACAAATTAAAAAAAATTGTAAGGGTTCTGCAGAACCCAGTGTCTCACCTACTTTTGCTGTTAATTATGTAGTAAGGCTCAACAAAAATGAGGGAAAAAAATCAATAAAAATATTTCTCTTGATACTATTTTTTGAATGCAAGAAGCTTCTGTCCAAGTTTGGTTAAAATTAAGGATAGTTAATGAATCTAATAAATGTTTTAAAAACTTTAACTGCAGACTGTAAGTAATGTTAACTGGAAGAAAAACTAAGTCCATTTATATAGGGAAAAAACGAATATGCACTTCCTTTTAGGTTTAGACATTAAAAAATAGATATCAATATATATCCTTGAAACAACTGTTTTTAAACAAATGAACAATACACCTTATCGCTATTCCCCGCTGACCCAAGAATCTGGCTTGAACTATTGATGTCATACAACAATCACTTTTCCAATGTGGCGTCAGATATTTTGTATCATGATATGACTTATTATGTGAACCAAAATTGTAAATAACTTTAAGAGGACTTGCTGCCTTGCCCTGCACTGCACTAAGTTTTAGCGGGACCATACACATTCAATATAAATTTGGTTCCTTACTTGGAAGAAGAAGACGAACCAAATGTTATGGCAGACAAATAGGGATAAGGTGTATTGTTTTTCTCTCAGTATCATGAGGGGGGATAGGACCTATATATATCGGGACTCTGTGATCGGGTGTTTTTAAGCTCGGGATCCAGAAATTCTTTTTTCGAATTTAAGGTTTAAATCTAATTAAAGTCGGGACCTCTGATTTCATGTTTTTAAGCCCGGGATTTAGGAAAATGTATCAGGACCCACCCCCCCTAACACCCCCCTCCCCTATCAATATCATGAAAATAAGTGTATGTTCAATGATTTCAATAGAAAGCTTGGTAAATAAATGATTTTTTCTATTTTTTTGTATTTGAAATAATCATGATGTAGGTATCAGATTGTTAAAATGTTGCAATGTAGGCCGGAGAAGAAGGGTTTATTACTGCATCAAAATCAAGTTTGTTTTAACTCCAATTGAAATTCTTAGCTAATTTTATTGAATAACGACAAATATTGGACTCCGACGAAATGTGTCATTTCGACAGTGTCTCTTAACTCGTCAAAAACAACAGGAATTTATGCTAGCTACCTGTCTTCTTGGTCTGCCATATTGTTGATTGTTGCTATGCGGAAATCACAAATTCGCTATGAATGCTGGGTAGTATTTTCGGAACATTCCTGACGTTATTGACTGATTTGAATGTAAAAATAATATCGGATTTTTGGTCCGAAAGTAATCCAATGAAAAAGAAAGAAAGGTAATGAGATGTACAGAATGTCATGTTTTCGTGTACCGATTTGAGATCTACAACAACAAAGAACTGCACTTTTTGATTTTACTGATAATTGGTACTTCATGTAAGTAATTACAAAATGTGGAAATAGTGTTTGTTAACTTTATCACCATGTAAAACTATAGTTTCCTTCACCATAACCCCTCTTTCTTCAGTTTAGTTGTTTACACATGTTGTTTATTTACTTTGACAAATTTCATTGTATATACTCAATAATGGGGGTACCTTCATAACGCATAACAATCATTCTAGCCAAATGACGTTAATGCAAATGACTTTAATGGTAATTTTTGGTGCATGACAATAAAATGTACACTTCCTTTTAGAATACACCTTATCGCTATTTGTCCGCATTGCTTGATATCACACAGTTTCCTGTAAAATGTTGACGTCATAAAACAAAATATCTGACGCCACAATGAATGGAAAAGTGATTGTTGTTGACGTCAAAAGTTGAAGCGGCCGGGTCAGCCGGGATTAGCAATAAGGTGTATGTTTAGACGAAAAAAAATTCCACTGATTTTGCTTTTAAAAAATTCCACTGATTTTGCTTTTTTGTTCATTCTACACTATACCATCATATAGTGTAGAATGTTTTTTCTACATTATAATGGACAATGATGGATAAGCATATTTAGTTACTGATTCATAGAATTAACAAGCTTTAAATAGAATAGGGAGGACAATATCCAGCACTCAAATAACAGTAAAAATCTTGCTAAATGTTTTCTGACCGACAGCTTTTGATCAATTGTACGTTACTTTCACTTTCGCTTTTACAGGAAGTAACGGGTTACATTGTTGTAAATTATATATAATGTCAATAGAAATCTTACAATTTTTAGACTATACTGAACATGTTGTAGTTATATTTTTGTATGTTTTCTAAATAGGGATAAAGGTTAAAGTATTTTATGTAAAATTTATGTAAAAGGGAGTTTTATTTAGATTTAAGTAATAACTCCTTATGAACTATTTATGCACCGACATTGTGCTCCTTTTTACAGTAATAGGGCTGTAATGACATCGTTTTCTAAGACGTTAAGTGCAAAGATATTTGCCTTACAAGGAAGTTTCCTTATTTGGTCTTAGATTTTATCCATATTTGGAATTTCGAAATAACAACACTAGCGTAAGATTTATAGTACTTTACGTCAGTTCCAGCTTGTTCCTACCACCGGCTAGCAGCTTAATTTACGTGTCTGATTAATTTTCAAGGTACAGTTTTAATATCTTTTAAGTTCCAGAATATGCAATATATACATGTATATGCAATATAATTATTTATAACTACAATCCCCTTCCCTTTCATGAATGTGACCTACCGAATTAGACTATTTACCGGATTTGTAATCACATAAGCAACACGATGGGTGCCACATGTGGAGCAGGATCTGCTTACCCTTCCGGAGCACCTGAGATCACCCCTAGTTTTTGGTGGGGTTCGTGTTGTTTATTCTTTAGTTTTCTATGTTGTGTCATGTGTACTATTGTTTTTCTGTTTGTCTTTTTCATTTTTAGCCATGGCGTTGTCAGTTTGTTTTAGATTTATGAGTTTGACTGTCCCTTTGGTATCTTTCGTCCCTCTTTTATGCAGTTCATTTAATTGTTCCAGTTTTCAATGGAGGCAGACGTTTAATATTTTTCTTGTTTTCTAAATATTATAAGTTTGGAGAATAAAGTTTATAAATAATGAATTTTAACTTTAAATAGGAGAAAGGTGCGTAAAGTCGTCAAAAGTGTCCATTTGCTTCTAATAGTGAGGTTGCTGTTAATATATCTTTATGATATAGAAAGAGAGTTACGAAAATTGTAGTAGTATTTATATGTATTTATATGGAGAGTTGCTGCTAGAATCTGTATTTCTTGAATGTTACTTTTTGGTAAACCTGTTGTTAAGTATTATCTGTTCGTCTAATCTATACGGAATATTGTTAATTGTTGATTGCTACTTTAAGAAATTTATATCTGTTAATTCATGTTCCAGTTGTTACTAATATTATGTCTGGTGAATAAAACTTGTTATACAATTGAAGCGATTTTGTGTTTATACTCAGAACATCAACGTAAATTCTAGTCACTAATGTGATACTTTATTGCATTACATATAAAAATACAATCTGTCCTATTACACACACACATAAAAAGGAAACTGCGCTGACCCAGATACTATATTTGTGTGATATGCAGTATGCAGTAGCAGTATTAGTAATTATTTTGAGCGTTCATATTTCTTGTTAAATTCATTTGGTTCGTTGTTGGTGTCTGTCTGGTTTGATGGTTGGTTTGGTTGGTTAGAAAGGTTCTCACTGGTTTACGAACATGTTACATTATATTTAAAAGTTAAAATTAACATTGTAAAGAACTGAACAGTTGATGTGTCAAAATGTAATTCAGTCACTTGACAGTTCAATTAAGATAAATAACTTAGTGAATAATATTGAACTGTGATATCATGGTACTCTGTATAGACATATGCAATGGACATACTGTGTTGACACTTGACTGTAGTAGAAGACCTGTATATTGACCTCTAGATATAACCAGACTGATGTAGTTTTCAACAATAGACACATGAAATAGACATACTGTGTTGACACTTGACTGTAGTAGAAGACCCATATATTGACCTCTAGATGTAACCAGACTGATGTAGTTTTCAACAATAGACAGACCTCTGTGTATATACAATATGTCTAGCTCTGAATTGTCCCAAGTCTAGAACAGTTAGGAAATAATTAAACATAGACTGATAATAAAAGATCTGCCATCTACAATTCTATGCACTTGAAAGGAAATATATTAGATTATCTAAGGTTTTGGAAATAAACAAGTTTCTTGACCACAGTTTCCTTGTGTGTGAAAAACCATTGGTAATCTGTTTATATTGCTATTTATCTCAGAAATGACAATGACGTTTTTTTGACATCATATAATTCTCACTCTATGATAAACCATACCTAATATAGTAACTACAGATGGAAAATTATCACTGAATATGAAATAGAAAAAAACCTGATGAGAGGCAATTTTAAAAACTATTATGAACAACAATGATTAAACGCTCCCATTAATAATGATTAAACAATCTAATTAACAATGATTAAACAATCTAATTAATAATGATTAAACACTCTAATTAACAATGATTAAACACTCTAATTAACAATGATTAAACACTCTAATTAACAATGATTAAACATTCCAATTAACAATGATTACACACTTCAATTAACAATGATTAAACACTCTAATTAACAATGATTAAACGCTCTAATTAACAATGATTAAACATTCCAATTTACAATGATTACACACTCCAATTAACAATGGTTAAACACTCTTATTTGACAATTAACAATGATTAAACATTCTTATTTAACAATTAACAATGATTAAACATTCTTATTTGACAATTAACAATGATTAAACATTCCAATTAACAATGATCAAACACTCTTATTTGACAATTAACAATGATTAAACACTCTTATTTGACAATTAACAATGATTAAACACTCTTATTTGACAATTAACAATGATTAAACACTCTTATTTGATAATTAACAATGATTAAACATTCTTATTTGACAATTAACAATGATTAAACATTCTTATTTGACAATTAACAATGATTAAACACTCTTATTTGATAATTAACAATGATTAAACACTCTTATTTGATAATTAACAATGATTAAACATTCTTATTTGACAATTAACAATGATTAAACATTCTTATTTGACAATTAACAATGATTAAACATTCTTATTTGACAATTAACAATGATTAAACATTCTTATTTGACAATTAACAATGATTAAACACTCTTATTTGATAATTAACAATGATTAAACACTCCAATTAATGACAATGATTCCAATTAATTTCTCCAGATTATAAGTATCTGCTGTTAAAGTGTTGTCTTTTTATACTTTAAATATTTTTTTCCTTTTAAAAACTCACCAAACATCTTTCCTTTTTAAATACCAATTTGATTTTTATCTCTATTCATATCAATTATAACAAAGTGATAGTAGACTAAGAGTATCCTTTTATTGCAAGATAAGGAAAATTACACTTAAATGATCACAGAATAATACCATAAAAAGATGTTCTACTCAGAAGTTAGTTAGGTTAAGAACTTGATAATATATAATGAAGGAAATGAAGGATACCATATTGAAAATCAGATCCATTCTATAGAGTTAATCAGATTATGTCCAGAATTATGAGGGATGTAGTGAAAGAAAAATTGATTAAGAGAAAGAATTAGGTCTCTTGAGAAGACTGTCTTCAATTGAAAGACACATAGAAATCTAATCGATTTGTTTACCATGTTTACACATTAATATAAAGAATATATTATTCTTATTCTTAGAAGAACTCTTATAACGGAAATTTGTATTGAATAGTTATTTGGAAAGATAAGTATGTTAATTTATTTTCCTTCTTTATTTTAGAAAAATCAGTAAAAAAGAAAAGGGAAAAAACTAGAATTTCCATCAGGAAAATTCACATAAAATTTATGGATTATAATTTATTTTGTGCACAGAAATTGAATACAACTTATAAATTATTTAAATGGAGCTGCTGTGAATCACATCAGTAATAACTTTCTTTATAAATTATACATGTATAATAGTATTTTGTAGATCTCTATGTAATTTATTTTAGATTTCACCCATACTTTTGTTATGGATCCGCATGCTTTTTAATTTGATTTTACAACCAAGTTCTGGTATTTAAAACTTCTTGTAAAAAGAAAGTTAAGACACAAATTCTAAAAGCTTTTGAAACTTATTGGAGCTAATATTAAAAAGAAGATGTGGTATGATTGCCAATGAGACAACTCTCAACAAGAGACCAAATGACAGAAATTAACAACTATAGGTCACTGTATGGCCTTCAACAATGAGCAAAGCTCATATCACATAGTCCTATCTATAAAAGACCCCGAAATGACAATGTACATGATGTAAAACAATTCAAACTAAACTAAACGGCCTAATTAATGTACACAAAAAAATGAACTAATTAACAAATATGTAACACATAGACAAACGACAACCACTGATTTACAGGCTCCTGACTTGGGACAGGCATATACATACAGAATGTGGTGGGGTTAAACATGTTAGCGGGATCCCAACCCTCCCCTAGGCATAATGTTTACTTTATATTGCACTTCTGAAGACATAATTTTTGTTGTTCATACTAACTATAGGTTAACTTCTTATGTACCAGGGTTATTGTAGGATGTAACTTTTGACTTTAACAACTGTATGAACAATACATTTACATGTATTCCACATTATGTCTTTACAAACATGTATTTATAAGAAGGAAATGTGGTTATCATCTTAAAACTTGTGACACTTTAATTTCCATATAGCAAACAACAGTTTAAGTATAATTTTTACTACATTTTGATTTCTCTGTGTACAATGGTGTAATCATGTTTTAAATAATATTTATACATGACATATTTTTGTACATTTTGGCTGATCTTTTTTAAACAAAGGAAATAAAAAAGACTAAGTTTCTTGTTGAAAATAAAAAAAAGTGAAACAAAAATGCCCAGAATGCATGATTTCTTTCCATTTCCACTCATCAGACAAATCCTTGCAGGAGTTACGTCCCTTAAATGATTTTTTTTTACCAGATTTTATCTATTACAAATGTCAGGCGCGTAGCTGCATATACGCTAACACACAGTTGCGTGCACATCGATTCGGCATCCAAAAAAAATATGGCAAAATAAAAATATAAATTAAATGATTAAAGGAAACACATATGTTGTCACTTTTTTTTTTATTAATGAAATGTCATTAAATAACGGCATTTGGTTTCAAAATAAAAGTTTTATTGGAGATCATGACAAAATCAGACAGTAACTTGTATCTTTTACAAGATTTGAATTTGTTATACTCAGTCTAAGCATGGAAGTATTATATTGACAGGAACTCCAATGAAAAATTAGCACATTCCCATCCCACTGATTTCTTTAAGAAAATAAAAGGTTCCGACTCAGTTTGTCAAGTACGTGATAACTCCTTTGTGGGGTATCTGTCAATATAGTGTTAGCTCACTTCTTTAAAGCTTTATATTTTAGAAGGTGGAAGACCTGGATGCTTCATACTTTGTATATAGATGCTTCATGTTACGAAGTTTCCGTCAGTCACATGTCCAATGTCCTTGACCTCATTTTCATGGTTCAGTGACCACTTGAAAAAAAAGTTCAAATTTTTTGTAATGTTGAATTCTTTCTTATTATAAGTAATAGGATAACTATATTTGATATGTGCCTACCTTTCAAGGTCCTCATGTCTGTCAGACAGTTTTCACTTGACCTCGACCTCATTTCATGGATCAGTGAACAAGGTTAAGTTTTGGTGCTCAGATACTATAAGCAATAGAGCTAGTATATTCGGTGTATGGAAGGACTGTAAGGTGTACATGTCCAACTGGCAGGTGTCATCTGACCTTGACCTCATTTTCATGGTTCAGTGGTTATAGTTTAATTTTTGTGTTTTGGTCTGTTTTTCTCATACTACCGGTATATGCAATAGGTTTACTATATTTGTTGTATGGAATGATTGTAAGGTGTACATGTCTAGCGGGCAGATGTCATGTGACCTTGACCTCATTTTTAGGTTCAGTGGTCAAAGTTAAGTTTTTGAGTTTTGGTCTTTTTATCTTATACTATATGCCATAGGTCAACTATATTTGGTGTATGGAAATATTCTATGATCTTTTTTTGTCAGTCAGGCCGTAGTTTTTTTATTTTTAGTTTTACGAACCCTCCTACCCTAATTTTTGCCAAATAGGAAAAAAAATAAAATCAAAAATGTTGATTTTTATTTTTTTTTCTCCTCCAACCCAGTGTTTTTCATGCAAAAAAAAAAAAATTTTAGTTCATAACTGCATGAAAGAATCTAAATTTATGCTCTTGGTGATTTAGTAAGTTGTTGCACATTGATTTTCAATTCAAACCTTGTCAAGAAAAAAAAATAGTTGTTACACTAGTAGAAAATCTCCTGGTGAAATAAAAAAAAAAAATTTTGATATTGACAGTTGGTATTAAAAAAAAAAATCAGCAGCAGCAGTTTTTTTTTTTTTTTTTTTTTTCGTCCTCCTACCCATTGGTTTTGTCAAAAAATTTCGTAAAACTAAAAATATAATAACTATGGCCTCACGCAGGTTTTATTTGACTGTGACCTCATTTTCACGGTTCATTGCACAGTGTTAAGTTTTTGTGTTTTGGTCTATTTTTCTTAAACTATAAGTAATGGGTCAACTATATATGTTGTATAGAAGCATTGTTAGCTGTACATGTCTGCCTGGCATTGTTCATCTGACTTTGACCTCATTTTCAAGGTTCATTGGTCTTTGTTTAGTTATCTTGGTTAATGTTAAGTTTATGTGACAGTTGTAATAAAGTTTAGCTTTATACTTAGGACTATCAACATAATATCAATGATTAGTATAGAAGGCGAGACATTTCAGCGTGTGCACTCTTGTTTTATCAGTTGTAGGTATATAGAAACTTTTAACGGCAAAAAAAAATGTTCATCAATGCAAAATATACAAATAAATCACCTGACAAAAGCTGTCCTTTGACTATTTTACCCATTATTGCAATTTTTCTAACATCTTTCATGCTACTGTATCTATATATGTGCTCATCAGACATAGCTTAAGATGACAGTGGCGTAGCTAGGTCATTTTTACGTGTACGCCCGAACCTCGGTAAGGGGCCTGAACAGGCGCGGATCCAGGGGGGGGTTCCGGGGGTTGGAACCCCCCCTTTTTTTTTAACGATCAATGCATTTGAATGGGGACATGTAGTTGGAACCCCCCCCCCCCCCCCCCTTTTTGTCCTGGGTTAGGAACCCCCCCCCCCCCTTTTTAAAATGGCTGGATCCACCCTGCTGAATGCCCAAGCGGTTCCAGGCCAAAAAAAAATTACTTGAAGTTTATAAGCAGGGACAAGCCTCCGGAAGTTTTAGAGTAATAGAGAATGTTATAAAATTCCTGTCATTGAAAACTCATCAATAACAACATTTTTTAGATTCAATATAATTTATTTTTGTGTTTAAAATCTATTTAGAATGATTCTAATGACGGTCATTGGTTTAATTTGGAGTAAACGTCCAAACCAGTTACCTTAATAAACTATGATTAAAGGGAGCCATGGATAATCTTCAATCATTACCGAAGCAGTATGCGTGGTCTTTCATTTAGGATTATTTTACTTTATGAAAACAAGATGGATCAATCGCAGAAAAGTGTTCTCGACTTCTTTCTTAAAATGTTTTCATCTGAAATTTAACCTAGCAGAGCGATGGCTCCTGCATCTGTCGATCTGATGTAGCAACGTAACTAGATCTTACAAGTATTTGAAAGCTTGCAATATGTTACTAAACGGTGGCCAGATCGTCTGACTTAAATCACGCAAAAAATAATATAAAATACTGGAAAACTCATCATATATAATTTCGTCATTATGCTCTGGATACTCGTTTGAGCATAAACAGTTTCTGTCCAGCTACCAAAAATTTCACCAATGTTTGACAAAGTTATTTATATCTTAAAACTAAAACAACGTAATGAACCTGCATATACATAGTTATAATATTGGCACTGCCACCGAAATTTACGATCAAAATATAGCTCGCTTTCGCGACATAAATGTCAATGGCTCGACAAAAAATGAAAACCACATATCGAATCTTAGCTCATAATGAATTGCTTTAAAAAAATAAAGGAGAGAGAGTATAGAATTAACGGTAGATTTAGAATTTGACAGAAATAATATGAAACTAATTTTCATCACTTTTATTCGCAATTACAAGCCATTGAAGAAAGAATTAGAAGGTAGATGTACTGTTAACCAATTCCTTTATTTTTATTTATATGAAAATATTTTTTTTTTACCAAATTCAAGTGTACGCCCGGGCGTTTTGACGTAAACGTAGCTACGTGCATGGATGAGCTGTACATACTCTTTTGAGCCTCATGTTGATATGAACAAACACATTTCAGGAATGCAAGATACATAAAATTGAGAATGGAAATGGGGATTGTGTCAAAGAGACAACAACCCGACCAAAGAGCAGATAATAAATAAGTCACGTGACAGAAACTGTTCATTGATTTATTATAAAAATCAATTACTGTTGTACTCATAGTGACTATTTTACCTATTATTGAGTTTTTTTTCTAAAGAGGTTTTGCCTCTCAAAGTGCAGGGCCAATTTATTTTCTATTCACACTGGACATCAAACATATTTGCTATTCATGTTTAACATCAACATAGACATGATAGACCCAAATGAGCAATACATACCAGTACTCTTCAGTGCCTTATGTTGATGTTAACATATATCATGTATATGTATACCGGTATATATATTTTTTCTGTTTAGTATTAAATTTATATTAAGATCCATTTTGTTACATCTTGTGATCAATTTTATTTGGCAATCGCCAATGGCAGTCAGCAGGGTTAAAGAACATCAGTTGTTCGACCTGTTAGTCAAATGCGTTTTGTTTAAATATACTTTTTCACTTTTTTGGTCTTATGGAAAATGTTGTTTGTGCTGTTTTTAGACCCTTCTACAACGAAATTTGTTTTACATGCACACGTATAAAAATTGCTGTTTTTATCCAACGCAATCATAGGTTTGAACGTAGTTTTCAATTTAGACTCGTGTATATATATATATGATCATAATTTTACACTTTGCTTCTTCAAAAATATTGGAATTATTGTCGAAATACTTACTATTTTAATATGTATCTTGTTTCAGTCATGAAAGACTTGAATTTGGAATTGGCATACTTTTATGGTTAACAGTAGTAATAGAAAAATCACAGCAACATTAGTAAGTATAAGACAGATAAAAAATTATAATCTTTATAGAAATAAGAAGATGTTGTATTATTGAAAATGAGACACTTTACCATCCACTAGAAACCAATTGATGTAGATTTAATTAAGGTGGTACCCAACACTTTCACTAAAATTAATTTGACTCGTTTAATTTTCATAAAATTTTGACAAAGTATTTACTTTGACCCTTTGACAAAAATATAAAAATTTCAAAAAATTTGAACCAACTGTTTTATCAGAAAAAAATTACATTGATTATATATATAGCAGTTTGACAAACACTTATTTTGATCATTGAGAAGCTTAATATTCCCTTAAAATACAACGTAATTAAAACATTAAAACGTTTAGCTGATTTTACAGAGTTATCTCCCTGTAGTGTTAGGTACCACCTTAACATGATTAACTACTGTACAGGTCATCTCCAACAATGAGGAAAACACATTTTGTATTGTAAGTTATAAAGGTTCCAACATGGCAAAATGTAAAACAATTTATGTACATAACATTTAAACCAAAAAAACCATTAAACATGTTAAAGACAGCAACCAAACATAGCAACTAAATAATAGGCTTTGTCTTTGGTGGTACATGTTTATAAAAAATACTTTCATCTTGTTCCTAACTGATTTATGATATTCTATATGTTTATATTGTTTAATAATCACGATGTGTATCACTAGTTGTTAATTATTCAGTAGTTAAAACTTATGCAATTAATGTATCTCATTTTTCATTAGTTTTTGTATTGGGTAATTCTGTCTGATGATAGAAATATTGTCAATGTTTGACTACTGATAAGAGAAATATTATAAACACAGCTAACTTTACGGAAATATGGTACTTTTAATAATATATCTAACATAATGCAGTTGTAAAAACTATCCATTATTAATTATACTTACGTATTATGTGACTTTAAACAGCAGTTAGAGAAAAGTTTTTATCATTTACATTAGTGTCAGAGAAACAGTTATTTTTGTTAGTGAAAATAAAACAGTTGGTTGTTGTAAAATTCATTGGTCTAGGTTAAAAATTGTATACAAAACATTTTGCTGTTTTTATGCCCTTGTAACTGAAAGTTGGGAGACATACATTTTATTGTTTTACCCCTGTTTGTCCATCCATTTCATTATGGGTATATAAATGTTTCATACAGTTTGAAAAACTTTGAATGCTAAGGAAGTTTTCTCTTTGCTGGCTGTTTGTACAAATATTGAAGATATGCATGTGGTCAGGGTTTGATTTTTTATTGCTATTCTCTCTTTTTGGATATAGTTGAACGTTGTAGTCCAGCGGCTACAAGCATATTTCAGACGAATTGTGCACATCCTGTTACAAGCATGAAATTTGGCATAGACCTTCCTCAACTATTACTCTTTTATTTCAGATAGGGAGGCATTTGAAAAAAATGTCTCACTTCCGGTAAAATCCTAAATGGCGGACGTCATACTTAAATCAGCCCAATATCGAAGGCTAGCGTGTAAAAATGTGTTATTATCATGCTAATATCATAATATTTGGTACAGACCTTTGTTTTTTACTACTTTTGGATAAATTAAATAGATTAGATGTCTCAGAAACCCCACTTTCGGTTAAAATCCAATATGGCGGACATTGTACTTAAATAAGCTTATTTTTTAGGGAGGGTAACTGAAATGTGTTTTAACGTATTGCTACTATCATTACATTGTGTATGAACCTTTCTTTGGTGTTTCTGATGGATACAATGCATAAGACATATGTCTTAAAAACCCTTTCTTCCGGGTAGATCCAAAATGGCGGACAGAGAAATATCAATTTTTTATTCAAATTTTCATTTTTTTTCAATATGTAAAGAAATGATTTAATTTTGTGCTGGTCATTAAACTTTTGGCTTAAAGTTATCCTCAAAACCACTTATTCTAGCATGTTGTAAATATTTAGATATAAAGTTGACACTTCCGGTTAAAAATATGACGTAAATTTCAAAGATGAGTCCTCAATCTATTTCTTCGATTTAGAGTTTTGGATAGAATGATTAAAACAAAATAAAATCACTATAGTACTAAAAATTATTTAAAATTATTACTATTTGGCCAAGAATACATGTTTATTCACAGTCACCATGACATGCACACATCGCAGTGCATGGGATACCCGATTTTCCATATTAAAAATGACCGCGGAATCCTTTCTTACATCCACAATGTATAAGCTTTTGACAAAATGATGAGGCCTCAAAAAGAGTTTTTCAAAAGTTATCCTCTTTGTCCCCGCCTGGAGTGGGTAGCATAAGAGCCAATCCCAAGCTCGTCTCCCTAAACACCTGCCTAAGTATATTGCATTATTTACATGCTGGAAAAGACTAGACCAAGTTGAGGGAATAGCCTCGAAAAGCCGTCCCTGTTGCGCAAATAGTTATTTTCTTGCTTCCTTAACCATGTTATACCCATCTGCTAAGTTTGTGCGATCTTACAGTAAAACCCCGGTGATTTAGTCTGATTAATCATCATTCTTTTTGTTAAAGTCACATCTTCAAATGCAATCAATGTCTCCCACAAAGTCTTTTCCCCCCTTTCAAGCAAAGAGAGAACCATATCACAACAGGTAAAGACATGGATAACAATAAGTGTTTCAGATCACCCAGATCACTCATTGCCTAGTGCATTTGAAAGGCCATTGATAGATATTAATCCAAAGTCTTTTGCCCTCCCAAACACAACGTCTACCCCTATGTCACGGAATAGCGAAACAGTATTGACAACATCATCATTAACGACTGTTCGAATCATGACTCGTTTAAGTGCGTGTTTCACTGCATCAGACACATGCACCATGATTTTAGTGTCTGCCTCTAAATGTGAACTTGGTGCTGAAGTTGAAATACATTACGTGGTGGATAAGATAGAATATCCTGACCATTTGTTGCTATAACTACCATACGCATCCAAGACTTCATCCACTCGTATTTCAGTTTCAAGGTATTTTATTTAGGTAAGGACATAATACCCAATCAGCATACTCAGTAGGCCGCAATTCAATATCGGAGAGCTGATTTCCAACATTTACAAAGACTGTGGTATTGTTTCTCACATCTTAATAAATTCTGCAAAAACACATATTTTCTTGCCTTGTTAACCTAATCTGTTTCTTTTTTTTTTATCTTCCAACAAAACCACGTATCGTTTTCAATGACATTAAACATCAAATCCATATGGTGATGTTGGCTGGTCAATCATCATTCTAAATGCTATAGTCACATCTTCAAACTCCATTTATCATGTTTATGTCACCAACGCAGTTCCTTTTCCAGCGAACGTGTTATCTTTTAATGCCTAGTGCATTTGAAAGGTCATTGATTGATATATATCTTACACTTTTCCCCTTCTAAATGCAAACCAAAGTTTGTCTGCCCTATGTCACGGAATAGCGAAACAGCAATGACATCAGTATCGACTGTTTGAGTCATGACTCAGTTAAGTCTATGTTTCACTGCATCAGACACATCTATCTTGATTCTAGTGTCAGTCTCTTCGTGTAAACATGGTGCTAAACTTGAAACATCATCAAGTGGTGGATAACACTAAACATCCTGAGCATTTGTTGCTTCAACTACCTTTGTACTCAAAATTGTATTGAGCAAGCTCCTGTGAATGAAAACTAAAAAGTTCTTTCTTACTGTCGTCATCTCTCAGAAAACTTTCCCATCTTTGAGGATGTTTTTAATCCTGGGTTCGTCTGTGTATTCCCTTTCCCCTAAATGTTGCCCTTGCTTCTTTAAGCAGCTTTAAAACTACCAGTATTTCGCTATTCCGTAACAAAGGGGCAGACGAACTATTGATTGTATTTGGGGAGGCAAAAATCTTTGGATTAATATCTATCAATGGCCTTTCAAATGCACTAGGCAATGAGTGATCACACACTTTTATTTCTGACCAATACCTTATGACGGGTTGTGATACTGTTCTCTCTTTGCTTGAAAAGGAAAAAAAAGACTGCGTGGGAGACATTAATGGTATTTGAAGATGTGACTTTAACATAAAGAATGATGATTGATCAGCCTAAATCACCGGGGGTTGTACTGTACAAACTTATCAGATCTAACATGATTAACGAACCAAGAAAGTCAATTTTTGCACAAAAGGGAAATCTCATTTTAAGTGAGGCTATTCCCACGACTTGTTCTAGTCTTTTCAAGCATGTAAAACGTGTAATATACTAATGCAGGTGTTTAGTGAGACGAGCTTTGGATTGACTCTTATGCTACCTAGTCTTGTCACTAATGGATTGCGAAGGGACAAAGAGGGTCCCTTTAAAAAAAACTCTTTCTGAGACCTCATCATTTTTTCAGAAGCTTGTACATTATGGATGTAAGAAAGGATGCCGCGGTTATTTTTAATGTGTAAAATCGGGTCTCCCGTGCACTGCCTTGTGTGCATGTGGTGGTGATTGTGAATAAGCATGTATTCTTGGCCAAATAGAAGTAGTTTTAAATATTTTTTAGTACTATAGTGATTTTATTTTGTTTAAATCAATCTATCCAAAACTCTACATCGAAGAAATAGATTGAGGACTCATCTTTAAAATTTACGTCATAGTTTACCGGAAGTGTCGACTTTATATCTTAGCATTTTCAACATGCTAGAATAAGTGGTTTTGGGGATAACTTAAAGCCAAAAGTTTAATGACCAGCACAAAATAAAATCATTTTCTTTACATTTTGAAGAAAGTTGAAAATTTGAATAAAAAATTGATATTTCTCTGTCCGCCATTTTGGATACTTCCGGAAGTAAGGGTTTTCAAGACATATGTCTTATACATTGTCTCCATCAGAAACACAAAAGAAAGGTTCATACACAATGTAATTATAGTAGCAATACGTTAAAACACATTTCAATTACCCTCCCTAAAAAATAAGCTTATTTAAGTACAATGTCCGCCATATTGGATTTTAACCGGAAGTGGGGTTTCTGAAGACATCTAATCTATTTAATTTATCCAAAAGTAGTAAAACACAAAGGTCTGTACCAAATATTATGATAGTAGCATGATAATAGGACATTTTTACACGCTAGCCTTCGATATTGGGCTGATTTGAGTATAATGTCCGCCATTTTGGATTTTACCGGAAGTGAGACATTTTTTTCAAATGCCTCCCTATCTGAAATAAAAGAGTAATAGTTGAGGAAGGTCTATGCCAAATTTCATGCTTGTAACAGGATGTGCACAATTTTTTACAAAGCCGCCGGACTATTGTCATTTTTGGAGTATATACTTGTACATAGTCTTTCCAGATAACTCCTCCTGCAGAAAACCATATACCTATGTGCTCCCATGCTCAACTTTGTGTATTTTAAAATAACAATTTGCATCTGCTGTGGCATCATTTGTGTGTCACAGACACAATAATAACTCAAAGAAAGTCCCACATTGACTCCGTTATAATACAATTCGCCGTTTCAGAATCTAATGCATCCTGGGTAATATTTTCAAAAGTGTACACCAAAACGTCGTGATTGGTTAAAAATGTCATAAATTCAACCAATGACGTGACGTTATTTTCATTTTGGGGTACGAACAATGAAATTACCCATGATGCTTTAGATTCTGAAACGGCCAATTACTTCTAGGTGGAGTGCCATCACTTTGTATAAAATAGAATTGAGAAAGGAAATGGGGAATGTGTCAAAGGGACAACAACCTGACCATAGAGCAGACAACAGCAGAAGGTAACCAATGGGTCTTCAATGTAGCGAGAATATATACGAGAATGTATAGTTTGTTTTGGCAAATGCCAAATTTCTAAATATTACTTTTAAAATCTGGTATAAAATTTTGTCTTATAAAAAAACTAATTTTGAATAAATATGTGTTATGTTTGTCAACATGGTCAATATACACATCATAAATTGATTTAATTAAATAATTCATTAGCAACATGGTAGATTTGCTTCATGAAATCAGATTCACTGATCATTCTGCTATTGTGTAAACAGTTGATCTATAGGATTAGGTAGGCATTTGTTATTGTCATACAAAAGGCTTACAGTTGGTGCATTTAATTAGTTACAAATATGACTGGACTTTTGATATATTAATGAATGAAGATATTTTAAGAATATTCTAATTGACATTAAACAAGGTTATTTATGAATTTGACAAATAAAAGTACAAGTTTACAAAAGTCAAGTGAAAGAAACTCATGATATCATTTGACCCATTGAATATGTGACCTTCAACATTTATGTTATTGCGAACCCTATCTTAGTTTTCCATAGATTCACCTGCAAGTTACCTGTCGATTTAAACTTTTGGCAGTTCTATTATCCCATCTAACAAATACAACAGATATTGTTCTCTGTGTAGTTTATTCACTGGGACCTTTAAATTTCTTCTAGGAGAAATATATCACTCATTGATTAATTTACCTGACCAAAAAATTATCTTCTTTTTTATTGAAATACTTCTAATAACTCACATAAACTGTATGCAATATTGTATTTATTCAATATTATCATTAATATATTTTCAATCTGTTCAATATAAAATCTGGTTTAATACTAAAAAGTTTATTTCAGACACATTTTTTAGTATTTTCCAATGAATTTACATGTTTTTGTTGTTGTTCATTTATAGACTTATGTTTATGAAGACCTTAATTTAAAAATAATAATATTCAAATTTTTATTTATCAAACACACAAAAATATTGAATATTTGATCAGAAATCAACTTTTAATTTTTGAATCAGTATTACAATTGTAATATTGAACACATTAAAAACGAG
This sequence comes from Mytilus edulis, assembly GCA_019925275.1. Lineage (NCBI taxonomy): Eukaryota > Metazoa > Mollusca > Bivalvia > Mytilida > Mytilidae > Mytilus > Mytilus edulis. The sequence continues at coordinate 39,317,742 of CM034356.1, read as the reverse complement.
TTACTCCAGGTATCGAATAAATACAACACCACATGCAGTTTTGTGAGTCCTTACTTAGTATTGGTATAAGTATATATTCTTCATTGGCAGTTCAATTTTTTGTTCAGGTAAATTAATCAATGAGTGATATATTTCTTTTGGAAGAAATTTAAAGGTCCCAGTGAATAAACTACACAGAGAACAATACCTGTTGTATTTGTTAGATGGGACAATAGAACTTACAAAAGTTTAAATGGACAGGTAACTTGCAGGTGAATCTATGGAAAACTATGATAGGGTTCGCAATAATACTACTTAAACATGTACTTATAAATTTAAAACTTTTGAGAAAATAATTTTATGATACATATATGCATTTTAATCTGCTGCAATATAAAGTTAGTGATAGTTAAAACCGTATGAAAATATTCACTTTGATATGAATGCATGTACTACTACGTATACTAATAAACAACTTACAGTTGTAAAAATGTCCTAAAATCACAATTTTAACTCATTTAAAAAAAAAAAAATCATTGAAGATGCAGTAAATTGCACAACAGAAAATGATCAAAAAGCTAAGGCAAGATTTTGGCCCACACAGGGGAGGATCAAGCCATTTTCAAAAGGGGGGTCCTAACCCAGGATAAAAGGGGGGTTCCAACCATATGTCCCCATTCAACTGCATTGATCCTAAAAAAATAAGAAGGGGGAATTCCAACCCCAGGACCCCCCCCCCCCCCCCTCTGGATCTGCCACTGCAAATCATCATAAATATTCTTGTGCATTGTAACTATTTTATGCAAAAATACCAAAATGCTTTGTACCTGCTCCATGGAGCCTCTAGTTAATGAGTGCAGTAACTGTTACATAAAATTAAAAAAATACTGAAGTATAGAACAACTTTACAACAACAAAAAACACGGCTACATGGAATTGATTAGTTTGACTGATAAATGCGACAGAGGTATGGATTGAAAAGAAATATGAACCCTAGTGCCATTAAGCATGCATCCTGGTATAGATTGTCACTGTTTAATACATGAACTTGCTGACCCCTTCAATTGTAAGACAATTGACTAAATGCAATAACATTGAGCACAGACCAAAATCAAGTTTTCTATCTTTAAATGATGCAAATTTGATAAGGACTCTATTTTACTGTCTTTGGAGATTGACATATTTGTTCATTAGTATTCTGTACTCGGTTGACAAAATCAGGTTTACATATTACAGCATGGCAGCCAGACAATTTGCAACAGATTTCTAAAAGAATTTCTGTCTATTCCTCTTCTTTTTCTGTCTGAGAGTTTATTATATTAGATTCAGTAAGAAAATATATCCTGCTGTTTTTCAATAAGAAATTGATTAGAAAAAGTAGCTTATCACGTCATAGGTGACTTTATATGTGCAATGTTGGAAAAAGGTTTAAAGTGCAACTTATATCATGATATATGAATAAGGCTTTCTTATGGTAATCCTTCATACAAATAAATTTTAATTTTAGTTTCTTGTGTAAAATTAAGAAATAATTCATGGGGCTTGAATATATCGTGATTTTACCACGTGTGGGCACTTTATGACAAATATTTTACCCTGAGCGAAAGCAAGGGTTAAAATATCGGCACAAAGGGACAACCCGTGGTAAAATCACGATACATTCAAGCCCCCATGAATTATTTCGATTCTAATAGGACAAATACGGCCATTATTTTTTATCAAAGAGCTCTAGGTGGAGGCAAATATTTGCCGTTCCCATTAATAAACGCACTATCAAATTGGCGTAAAGAACGGAGCAAAATGAATTAGTGACATGCTTAAACTATGAACCATAACGTATTTAGATACTTTTTGGATGAATTTAAATGATAATTTCTTATTTGTCTTATATGTATAAAAAAAAATGGCTTATAGCACATTTATGATAAAATTGAGAATGGAATTCCACATTTTAGCATCGTTTAATTGTTTACGTTTCCTTGTTGTGATGATTTTCGGTTTCACAAGCGTGTATTTTCCCGTAAAATGCGTATATTCTTATGTCATCGTTCTATGACGTGGGGCACCTCATTCATAAAAAAACATATGACATGGGAGTAAGATCGGAACAGCCATGGCAATATATCACATTTTACCACGGGTGTGTACTCAAAGCGTTTGAAGGACGTCATATTATAATTTGGAGTTAAGTATGACCTCAATTATCACTGAACTAGTATACATATTTGTTTAGGGGGCAGCTGAAGGACTCCTCCGGTTGTGGGAGTTTCTTGCTGCATTGAAGACCCATTGGTGGCCTTCGGCTGTTGTCTGCTGTTTGGTTGGGTTGTTGTCTCTTTGACATATTCCCCATTTCAATTCTCAATTTTGATAATTGATTCCTTTTAACTTTTACTTTCAAATAGTTATTTCCATTTCATTGAAAAAGACTGCAATTGATTTTGAGGTTACTTGGTCAAACGTCAACGTTCAGCACCAATTAATTGATAAAAAAGTCAGGGCACATTTTCAATTCCTTTGCTTCACAAAAATTGCCAGCAGATTTCACATTCTTTGACACTAAAAAAAGACCTCCGAAACAGTACTGATATAAAATCAGTTGCTGGAAATAAAATTCTGTCAAGGCAACTGTCCTGTGGCTTCTGAATTTTCTTTAGATTGAAAGATTAAATTTCAGTCTGTCTTTTTACAGATTTCAGTCGAAATATTTTTAGAAAGATGATTTATAATCACTGTTTTATCAGGTTTCTTAAACTTCCAGAATTAATGAAGCAAAATATCTTGACATACAATTTTATGTCTCTTAATGCAGCAAAAAATCTTGACATACAATTTTATGTCTATTAGGGTTTTCTTAAGAACGATCTAGATAAAAACATTAATTTCAGTCATTAGTTACTGTAACAGCGAGAGCTGACGCCCACAGAACAATTAAATTTGATTTTAAAAGGTGAAATTACACATTTTTTTTAACATAGATTGTCATTTCTGATTGCTAGAAGTACAATTTTGTCCTAGTTAATTTGGATGAAAATCTCAAGTTAACTCATGGGATTTCATACAACTTAAAATGAATTAGAATTTCTTAGAATGTTTGATATAGAAATAAGAAGATGTGGTAAGATTGCCAATGAGACAATTCTCCTTAAGAGACCAATGACAGAAATTAACAATTCTAGGTCACCATATAAGGCCTTCAAAATGAGTAAAACCTAAATGTCTATTTAGAGTTGATACTCACATGTTTCTTTCCAGATTATATATGAAAATGAAATTCATAATTTGTATTATCATATGGTTCTGATATAAATAAGAAATGGAAATTTCTTGAAACTCATCTATCATTATTTTAGTGATAAGCTTAAATATTCATTTATCGGGAATGAAAGATGCATAGATTAAGATGCAGTTAATAAGGGATGGTATGGGATTAGTTTATAACGAATGATGGGGGTGGAGAAATTATAAAGTGAGGAATGACAGATGCAAGGATAATAAGGTGAGGAAGGTTGATGCAGGGTTTAAGATGTAGGTTAAATAATTGGGATGGATGGATTAGTTGGTAAAGAGTGATGAGAATAAAGGAATTATAAGGCAAGGATTAAGAGATGCAGGCTTCAAGATGATGAAACGAATATAGCATGTATAGGATATTGAGGGATAATAGTGGGTTAGAATAGGTAATAAGATCGAAAATTGAGATAGAAAACAGGGAATTTGTAAAAGAGACAACAACCTGACCAAAGAGAAAAAAAACAGCTCAATGTCACCAATGGGTCTTCAACTCAACAAGAAAATCCTGCACCTGATGGAGGGCTTCAGTTGGCCACTTAAAAAAAAAATGTGTTGGAAGTCGGCGAAAATGGATGTCACATCAAACTCCGAAACATATAAATGAAGCATTAATTTTCAAAGATAGATGCCTTTGTTAACTTGAAGGGTATTAATATTATGTTTCTGCTCCAAATTTTGTAACTTCCTTAATTTTCACAATGTTTATTAATTCAACACCTGTAAATGAAAAGCATTATAGTTCTTTAATATTTGGTAACAAAGACAGTTTTGTCCAGAATTCCTTTGAAGATTCTTACTGTATAAGTATCACCAGAAGTTTACATCGAACATGATATTTAATGGGATATAAATCAGAATATGGACAAAATGTCAAATATCTCAGTATAATATTGTTTAATCAACCATATTAATCAATTATATTTATTGAAATAAATGGATTTGAAGATATGTTGCAGCTATTTTATTTGTTTTAAATGAGTTAAAAGTAAAGCACTATAAACTTTAAAAGTGATATATGTATTGTCAATAGATAAAGAACGCATCATTCATTAATGTGATCAAACGCTTCCAATAACAAAGAATAAATGATAAACTGCATCTGAAATGTTTTGCAAAACTATATAAAAAAAAGGGTTCCTCATTTTATGCGGATGAGATTGTGTATTATACAGCTGTAGTGCAACATACTGGGGTAAGTCCTAGAGGGCCTAGATAAGGTTACAGAGTAAGAGAATAATGGACAAGGAAAGGGGGAAAATAAGAAAAGAGAATGAATGGGGAACACATGAGAATAGTACAGAAAAATGGACCAAAAAGATAAAGAAAAGCTTAAAAGAATAATTGGGTGTTATTACAAAGATAGTACATGTATTGGACAAAAGACCCTCTAATTTCCCCATTTCCCCAATATCAAAAGCCTTAGGAAGTGTTTTGTTTTTGAAATTTTTTAGAAGGTAAATAATGGGCATATTCAGTAATATCTCTGCAATATTGATTATGTTGCACAGTCTCAGCATCTTTGTTGTGATGAATGGACCAATCAGAAAGTTCAAAACAGTAAATTACTATAATTTCAAAATTGGTCAATTATACACATGATACATGCCTTTATAATTTAATATGTCAAATGTAAAAGAGATTTGATGCAGAACTTGACTTACCGGTACATCTATAATAAATCTATATGTATGTTATTTGAACTCTGTTGGAGGATTTTGTCATTGGCAATCAACATCTCCTTATCTTTATATTGACTAGAAGATGCCTGCATTATTGGGGTACAATTTGGCATGTGTTGAAACAAAAAGTGTGAACACAGTAATAAGATGGACACAGTTAGGATTTGGACAAGTCATGTGCCTATGTTTACATATTAAAAAAAGGGAAGGGATCCAGACATTCAGTGCCAGTTTACACATAAAAGGGGGAGGATAACTTAGACACGTTTAACACTCATTTCATTTTTGGACATTTCTGCACCTGAATAAAAAGGATGGATGTAGTTTAATGTAGCAAAATGATGCCCTCACAATACAATACAGGATCCTTATAGGCCTTACTGTCCTATTTTCTATCTTTCACTTGGATTTAGAGGGCAGTACCTCGACTGAACAAACAAGAAAGCGTATAAGACACAGATCGATAAATGTCTCTGAATTTGGTTATTTTTCAAAAATTGATGTTTTCTGTGGAAATAGATTGTTTCAAAAACAAATTAGGCCATTCATTAAGAGGCGGTACCTGGTACTTTTACCCTCCTATGCTATTGACAAGTACCGCCTAAATGTAGAAATTTTTATATAAGATATTCATGAAATAAATTGAAAAGTACTACCTAGAAACGTGGAAAGTGCCAGTCAACATGAAAGATAATGAAACCCCTGATCATGTCATAAATATTTCCAACTTTGTATGCTTTTAGAGGAGTTTCGGCTAAATGAATCCAGTCCCTTTCTTTTGTAGTATAGATGTCAGTAGTTTTTATTTGCACTGGTGTAGCTTCAGTGAAAAAGATTGGTATTTTTGTCCATTTTAAAATGTATAACAAGACTACAGAACTTCGAAGAAAATTCAAAAAAAGGCCGGAAAATTAAAATTATTTTTTTTTTGGACAAAATCAGCATTATCAACCAACAGAAAAAATGAAAAACAATTGTCATATTCCTGACTCGGTACAGACATTTTATAAAGAAAATGGTGGGTTAATCCTGTTTTTAAAACTAGCTTAACCTCCCACTTGGATGACAACTCAAGATGATGAATGCTGATTATCTTGTGGTTTACACATGGTACAAGATGAATATGGTCATACTTAATCGTTCGACACAGAATAAAGGGAAGCCTTTTATGTTGTTCTTACTTTCCCCCATATATTTCAGAGTCCTTAATTAGACATTTTTAGGAAAATGAAACGAACAGCTGTTCAAGTGTCAAGGCAGTTTGTCTGATTGTAATTGCATTGGAGTATGCATGAACTTTGGCAAATGTCTGCAATTATCCTAATAAGCATCTTTATTGTTCCCAGTGTCTTATTAAGGAATCCTTAGCTATAAGATCACTGCACGCTTCATTACTAGTCTAAACTTTCATCAGTAATCGTCACAGTGAAGAAATTGATGTGACTAAAACCAATAAATATCTGTTCAGTTTACAGTATAAAAGGAAATCTAGCATGCAACAAGAAATTTTCTTCAACTCTGCTTTTTAAAGTAATACGACTTCAATTCAAGTGTGCATCATCTGCATGTAAATAATCCATATTAGTTTCTGGGATGATAAAATTATGACGTTGAAGGGAAATAATTTGGTCGTAATGAAAGTTATTATGGAATATTATGACAAATGGAAATTGATTGTAATTGATTATTTATACATCATATGAAAATTGCCACCAATTATATAGTGGTCATAGTTTGTGATTGAGTATAATAATTTTTCTGTCAAACAGTCGTGTCCATTGTTGTTATAATTTATTGATCAGTTTAATACATGTGTATTGATGACAGAAATTTCATCTGTGTTTATATTGTTTATATTCTCAAGGCAAATGACACATATTGCGGTTATGTTTATTGACGTTTTTTTTGGATAATTGTGTATTTTATCTAGAATGTGAGTTATTGTGTGTTGTATCATTTATTATATAATATTTAATTCTCATATTAGGATTTCTTCGTTTTTTTTTTATTATGTTCACATCTGGCTCGGGATAAACATGTAAATTAAAAATTTATTGTCCATCTGCCAGGATTTGTCACTTTTAATTGGATAAATGCTAAATGGCTAACTAGAAACCAATAGAACATTGAATATTGATATATAGACAAGAAAAATATTTTTTATATTGTTTTATGATGATAATTATAAGTTTGAACTTTGTAATGTAATTGTAGTAGAGATCATATATTCATGTATAATTACAAAAAGAAACTGTTAAATGGACATTTTTTTTAGTTCAATTGTGTATACTGTAAAAAAAATCTATCTTAGATAACAAACAAGAATATGTGCCCTCCCCCCATTTTTACATTTTAATGTTCAATGAACTACAAAATTTGGGTCAAAATCTAAATTTGACACATATATTTTTAACAATTATCTTCATGACAAGTACTAGTTTCATGTTAATATGACCTCAAAAAAATCTTTAAACCTTAGGCAAAACTAAAACCATAAAAGATTAATAGGGGATGTGTGGAAATAAATGCCTTGAGTGGACACACTGGAAAACATATAACACCTCCTACTAAATAGTGGAGGTGGGGCGTAACAATTGTTTCTTCTGATTATAAAAGAAAATTCAGAAAAAAACCTTGAAATATTGAGTTTGTGGAAAATTATCATCATGTGTGAAATAATGAAAGGATATCATTTATTTTTTGTAGTATATAAATAAGATGTTCTTTAAACACAATTATCTTCTTTTTCAAATAAACCCAGTTTTCTGTAGAAACAAAAATCACACACACAGTGTTAACGTTTCTGAATGCTAAAAAGGGGTAGAGATTTCAAGTAGCTCATTATATAATAATTTTTTGTAAGCGTTATTCTCTTTTCATTCATCATATGTTACTTTCATTTATCAGCATCTATCTTGTCTGGTATTTTCAAAAGAGGTTATTTTACTTTAACTATTGGAGGTCGGTGGTTTTCTCGGGGCAATCAGCTTCCTCCAACATTAAAAACTTCCGCCATGGAATAGCCCAAATGTGGCGCTTGAAAGTGGCGTTAAAACACCAACAACCAATCAATCAAAAAAGAGGTTACAACTTTCTAATGACAACATAAAGAACCTGAATATTTATGTTTGAAGAATTTAATTTCAGGCTTAAATTGTAATATCACTGTTGAAAGGAGAGATAACTCTTGTTAAGGGGCAATTAATAAATAATTTAGAAAGGAGTATATATAAATGAACATGTAATGCATGTAAATTTAAAATAAGTTTTTACTTGCTTGAACATACTGTTAATAGATATAGAGTAAAGTAAATGAACAGTAAAATTAGATTTAACTTTTCAAATCGTGTCACCATGAAATTATATTCTAAGGCAAAAAGTCAGTAGAATATGTGATTTCTATTGATATTACCTGGAGCATAGGAGATTTCTATCAATGATAAATCAATCAGCTTTGTAAAAAAAGTAATCGATACAATAAAAATAAACTTATTTTGTAAGAAAACCTATAACATCGTGTGTAAGAATCTTTGGGACTTGATGCTGCAGATACACATATTGTTTGTATACCTGTTTATGATATTAAAGAAAACAGATTTGTCAATTGGATTTATATTTGTTGATCAAAAATGTAACTGTGAATATGGAATAGTAACATCAACTGTCATGTTTAGTAAGGGCATATATCTAGATGTCCTTGAGAACTTACTTTGTCAGAAGATTTTGTTATGATATTCTGGATGTTAAATTCATATATAAATGGGTACAGTAATTGATTTCAATATAATCCTATTTATCATTATTACATTGTTAAAAGTACAACATGTACTGTACATTTAAATTTAAACCCAGCTTTGTATCTGAATTTATTGGTCTTCAAGAGTACATTGCTAAATTTTATGCTCTAATTTGACAGACTGTCAGCTAATTGGTCTTTGTCTAATTTATACTTATTATGTCAGATTGGCCTGATATGGCTACATTTTTGTACTAATTTTATATGAAGCATTGAAAAACTACTGTAAACCAACTTAATTTCGCAGATACTTTATTTCTTTTAAATTGTCCCTATATGCCTGTTTCAGGGCGATTTAATTTTTGCGGTTTTCAAATTTACTTGATGAAGTATTATCTGAAAAGATCCAAGTTTTACACATTCATGACGATTTATATTTCCGCTATTTTCTCCTCGCGAGAAGTTGGGAAAATAAATCCTCGCAAAAACTAGTTGGTTTACAGTACATTTGTTTAATTGTATTAGGAGCTGATGTGTATGAGGTTTTAGACTTTATCTGGATTGATGTATTAGGAGCTGATGTGTATGAGGTTTTAGCCTGTATCTGGATTGATGGATTTTCAATGTTAAATGCCACTCATGCCTTGATAGTAGAGCCATTTTTTATTGGAAGTAGAAGCCAGAGAGAACATCTACAGGAAAGCCTCAGTCTTGAAATACTGAGAGACACATTGAAGGGGATGAGAAGTGATGTTAAAAGATGAAATGACTATAAACTCACCTTTTTAGCATACATGATTAGATATACTAGATCACTAAAACAGAGACTTTAGAATTCTATATGGTACTCGCAATGTTGGCGAGTTCCGTTGTTGAATATGCACATAGACCAATGTGAGCGACACAGGCTCCTTAGAGCCTCTTTTTGGGATTTATTTTCATTAAATCATTTTTATTTTATTATTTTTCAGAATCAGCATGAACAGATAGCACAGTGAGAAGTTTCATGGATCCAGTCATGGCATTCAGTACCATATTTAAGAAAGCTACCAACTTGTTAGGTATAGGAGGTAGTGATTTAAAGCCTCCTCCTCTTGATGGAGAGATTATTTATTGTAAGAATAATGTATGTGTTCACCCACCAGCACCACTGACCATGGACTCGGAACATCATCCTGGCTACCTGAATATAAGATCTCAAATGGACAAGGTAATAATGTGTATTGTTTATGCATGTATTACTACTCGTTTTAAATTGAGAATGAAGATGGGGAATGTGTCAAAGAGAGAACAACCCGACCAAAGGGCAGAAAACAGCTGGAGTCCACTAATGGATTTTCAACACAATGAGAAAATCTTGCAGCTAGAGGAGTGCTACAGCTAGATTTTTATGCTCCACCTACCATAGTAGAGAGGCATTATTTATTCTTGTCTGTGCATCCTTCTGTTCGTTAGTTCGTTCGTCTGTACGTCCGTCTGTCTGTCCTTCTGTCTGTCTGTCCCGTTTCAGATTAAAGTTTTTGGTCAAGGTAATTTTTTATGAAGTTGAAGTCCAATCAACTTGAAACTTAGTACACATGTTCCTTATGATATGATCTTTCTAATTTTAATACCAAATTAGAGATAGATTCCCCCCCCCCCATTTTCACAGTCCATTGAACATAGAAAATGATAGTTCAGATGGGGCATCCATGTACTAGGGACACATTCTTGTTTGATATTAGATCACAGATAGACTTGATATATGACTTCATTGTTTATCCAAAGTCTACAGAAAATATGTCCTTTGTTGAACATGTCAATTGGAGGTTATATGGCCTTGTAAATGTATTGCATTTTAAAAGATCTACAAAGAAAAGTTTGAGTAGGGTAAATTTTGCTATAAAATGTCTATCTTGAAAAAATAAAAATCAGACACACATGAAAATTTCCTGTTATATATTGTACTTGTTCAAGTTGTTGTGTTTGTGCATGCATGCATATGGTAAATATGAATGGGGTCATGTTAACAAGATATTAAACCAACAATTAATGTGATTAAAAATGAATGAGGTATAGTTCAACCAAACCAGCAAATACCTAATTGTATCACTTTGATATATATGTTATCAAACTCAGCAATAGAACAGAAGATTACATACTGAATAACACATCTTATCGCTATTTGTCAGTCATTTCTGTTGTATTACTTCAATATTGTGAAGTTTTGCAAAATCATGGATTAAATCTCTTAGATATTTTTGAAGATTTTTTTTTATAAAAGAATCAACTGTTTTAAAGTTTGCAGGCATTGATGCAGTCAGAATTAAGAATGAAATCCACCACATATATAAATCAATTTGACTTTGTTTAGATAGTACTAGTCTTTAATTAATAGCTTTGTACTCAATATTTTTTCATTTCTCTTCAATTCATCATTATCTTTTATTATTTTACAGTCGAGAGGACCAACGCTTATTTTAACCTGGATCCCTAATTCAAGTTTGAAGAAAAACCCAAGGAGTATAGAAAACAGTCCAAATAAAACAGACGATACTATATTAAAGCCAAGCCCACGCAGACAACCACGACCTGAATTTAGCAAGGTCACCACACCGTCACCAGTCAGTTCTCCCAGAGGATCATCTGTTAACAGTGATGTGTATGAGTATTATTTGGACAGGGGACCAGTAAGGTCGAAGAAAAAACACAGTCTAGATAATTCTAGTGTTAATTCAGAAGTTTCTGTTGGATCTCGAGATGAATTTGCCAGTGGAGAAAGCTGGTCTCAATTTGATGAAAGTGGGAGAAAGTGTAGTTTGAGTAGTAAATCACAAACCGATTCAGGACTAGGACCTGATCATGAAGAAATTGTTCAAAATAATGAGAAAAATTTCAGAGGTGAATATGTTAGAATGAATAAAATAGGGGTGAATGTGAACAATTTACAAACCAGTAAGGGAAACAACTGCAGTTCTGTTAAAAAAACAGAAGCAGAGGAGTTGTCTTCTCCTGATACAAGTGATAGTTTGACGGCTGAAGAGCAGTTGGCAGCCATGTTAAATAGAAATAAACTTCGTGCAAAAGTGAAAGAAAACAAGATACGACATAAATCAGTCAGTATTGAGATGGAAGGAGACAATATTGTGATTGTGACGGAAGAATTAGAAAAAGATCCAATAGTAGATCATGACAAATATAGTGAGGAACATAATATCAACAAGAATGAGAGTAAGTTTGAAACGAATAGTAGTTCTAGTATGTCACAATCAACAGACGGGGAAGGTATTAGTCTGAGTTCAGATTCAACACATCCAAGCCCTTCAGGTGCTCATTACAATCAAATGTTAAACGAACTCAAAGAAAATGTTCATAAAAATGTGACAGAAAACGGTCATTGTGATCATCTGACTGAATCTAGTGACTTAAAATCAAATGATACAAATTATATCAATGAAAAAATACCTCATGAAAGATCAAAAGTTCCAACAGACTTGAATTATAGAAGGAAAAGTGATGAAGATGCAATAGAAACTTCTGGAACTACTCCCGATATTTCTGTGACAAGATATAGGACAATGTCAGAATCCACGTCTTCAACAACTACTTCAGGACCAGACTCAAAACCACAAAGTTTAAGTTCATCACCGGAGAACTATCCATCATTAGATCCCAACTTCATTGAATCTCCGTCAAGTTGTGATTCTTCGTTATACTCGCATAATTTATCATTCCCAAATAATTCAGTAACATACTCTCGGAGCAAGGGTCTACATAAAAATGGCAAGGATCAAGTCTGTGGTGTCTTTTCTGTAGATCTGGGTGAGTAATTTTAAACATCGGCCTTATTTTGAGTAAAACGAAGGATTTGGTTGACTGCATGTTAATGGGTTGAAAACTTAATATAATTTGTTTTCTTGATGGAAGAAACTGGAGAACCTATGGTTAACTGATTTTCATTCACTTTGCAAAGAGCAACTTACTATTTTTGCTGCTGTGGCCAAATAAATTGTTTGTTTCTCCTCATCCATGCAGGGGAAATGAAATCATCCTGTTCAAAGTGTTTTTGTCCTTTTAAAAAAATACAAATTTATGGCGTTGGTTTATGTGTGTCGACCAAGTTCTTATAAAATTCTTTATCTAATTAGCTCCACCAATTAGTGCAAATGAACACCTTTACAACTGAAATATGATGAATAAATGAATTATGCCATACAAACTTTATTGATCTTTATTTTCAGGTCAGATGTGATCATTACGATTATTTTATAGTGACCCAGAATGCACGAAAGGACAAGTAGTGATAGCTAGTCGAGAGAGTCAGTGTAAAATCTTACATTTCCCTTACTATTTTCAGGTCAGATGAGATCATTACGACTGTTTTACAGTGACCCAGAATGCACTAAAGGACAAGTTGTGATAGCCAGTCGTGAGAGTCAGTATAAGATCTTACATTTCCATACAGGGGGACTAGATAAACTGGCTGAAATATTCAAAGATTGGAATCTGTTTGCTCAAGATCAAGTATGTATAAATTATTTACTACAACAGGTCTATTCAGTTATAAAGAACTGTTACTTCACATTGTTCTTAAAAAGTGAGGGGGGGGGGGGGGGGGGGGGTGTGAGTAGCAAAACCCAAGAAGAAGATTAGCCATGCCTCATGTTACAGTGTCTGTTCCTCTCATGGTGGTTGTCTTTAGTTATATCATAGTATGTTATATCCTTTAAAGAATATTTCTTGATGGAATGCCTTTGGCTTTGGTATTTCCAAATAAATTCTAATCATAACTTGGTATAGAATTTTGGAATTTTTTAGCTTGACATATTTTGTAGTCTGTAATCATGGTAATCACTCTGTATGTTGAATGTTACTTCTATAACACGATTTTATATTTTATTTGTGAAATTGTGTAGATGTCTGAATTCCATATGTCCAATTACAACTTTATTCAGGCAATGTATTTATTACCTTTTATATGATGTAGAATTGCTTCTACCTTAAACTTTACCAACTAGAATAAAGGTCAACGGGAACGTTTGCCTGCCTATTGCTTTGTTTCATAAAACTATAATAATAAAGTTTAAACTGGTTTTTCATTTTTTTAGAATTGTAATATTTAAATTTCTTAATTCAATATGGGTTCACCAAGGATAGAAAATAAACCACATTGTGTTGTATAAACCATGATTCAAAGTGGAATTCCCCATTTTGAAGAAACTGCATGAAGAATTTTTCTACAGACGTATGTGTGATTGGACCCATTACTCTCAAAACCACTTCAATTATATGTCTGTTGTCATGATTGTAAGTCAATTATGAACATGCTTAGAAAAAAATAATTTTGAAAATAATTGGAAGAAAAATTGTTCAAAATTACATCACAAGCTGATATGTAAGAAATTATAAAGATAATTTGACTTTCAGTAGAAATTACAAAATACTCCCCATAGGGGGAATAATTGGCTTGTCAGAGAAGAATTTGAAAGTAAACAAAACTGACTGTTTGATTCTTCAATAAAACATAGACAGTACATAATGATGATTTATCTCTTGTTATAGCAGCGGTAATACGGTTACCGATCGTAGAGGATAGAGCATCATTTGATCAATAAACTGTAATTTCTTAATTCTGTTTTCTACTGATTATCAGAATGGTGTAGTACACAAAGTATTATAGAATCCTTAAACATTTGAAACTTTTACCAGTACTGGTATTTTGACCAAGCATCTTTAAGACATGATAAAAATATATATGGTATGCATCAGTAAGACAACAACTCAACAACTAGAAAAGACAATCTGATGATAAGTTAAGGTGGTATCCAACACTTTCACTAAAATTAATTTGGCTCGTTTTATTTTCATTAAATTTTGTCAATTTATTTACTTTGACCCTTTAACAAAAATATAAGAATTTTAAAAAATTTTGAACCAACCGTTCTTTCAGAAAAATTACACTGGTTAAATAGCAGTTTGACAAACACCAATTTTGATCATTGAGAAGCTTAATATTCCTTTTACAACACAACGTAATTAAAACGTTTAGCTGACTTTACAGAGTTATCTCCCTGTAGTGTTAGGTACCACCTTAACATAGTACGTTATCAAGAATAAACAAATGAACATAAAATCTCAAATGCCTATATAGAAAAAAAAGTTTATAATTTTAGCAGAGATATGCCTTCTTCTTAAAATTCTCCAATGAACATTATGAATCAACTGAAGGGAGACACCAACTGGTTTATGATTTGGAACTGACACTTTGGTTTTGTTGGAATAACCATTTTATGACATTTATATACAATAGAAAAAAGAAGATGTGGTATAATCGTAAATGAAACAACTCTTCACAAGAGACCAAATGACTCAGAAGTTAACAACTATAGGGTCATCGTACAGCCTTCAACAATGAGCAAAGCCTATACCCTATAGTCAACTATAGATGACAAATGTAAAATTCAAACAGGAAAGAAAACATTTTTTTTTAAAACATTTCATTGCATTTAAGATGGGCACATCAAACTAAACTCAGATACAGCTTATTCAGGAATCTACTAAAGAACTTCATATTAATCAGCTATAAAAAATCTCTCTTACAACAAATTCTATCATGATTTATAGTTTGCTTGTTCAAGTGATAATATAGTTACTGATACATTTTGTAGTTATAAATGACAGAGTTTCACTTAATCAATAGACTTTAATTTCTTATTACAGTTTCCTACATCGCTATAATTAATCTAGTCGATATATTGAAGTATTGCTTACTTTGAAAAACTAAAGTCTGAACCTAGATTTTTCAACATTTATAAAAGTTTTGAAATTTAATGTATTATTTGTCAAGTCTATAAAAAGCTTAGGAAGATGCGAACATTTCCATGTGGCAGATAGGTGTCATAAATTAGAATCTTAACCCGTCTGAAAGATTTGTTGAAAAATGGGCACTATTTGCATTCATTGTGTACCTATAAAACACTATTTATCTTCCATTTCCAAGTATTGCATGGAAAAAATGAAAATAACACTTCATAAATTGTTCAGTGTGAATGTAGTGCTTTTCTCTGAATTAACCTTCATTACAAATGCTCAAAGTCCAATACTTGAAAGTATAAGATTTGATTCTGTATTTATTTAAGGTGACTCAATATTATGTCTTTTTGGTATTGGATGTACATGTACATAAAGCCTTGCCAGAACATTGATCAAAAGGATAAATATTGTAATGGAGGATATATTTCAGTAGAAATTGTTTTATAATGGACATAAGATTTTTGATAGATCCATGAACACATAAATCTGACATAACGACCTTGTCAGTTCAAGGGTGCAGTCACAGATCTGGCATTGAAGTCATAAAACTTTTGAGTCAGTTTTTTGTACTCATACTCCAAAATTAACCAATCAAAATGCTTGATTTCATGTTTCGAGCATGATTTTTGTGCTCCAAGCACTGAGCAAATTTTTATGACTTCAACCCCTGGTCTGCACATAAAACGTAAACAAATGTCAGAAATAAGCCAATTGTAACGAGAGATTTTCTGGTTATTGACATTTGGAGTATGATTATAGTTATCACAACACATAATTCAACCAATCAAAATGCTGGATTTGGTGTTTCAAGCACCATGTTAAGTTTTATGACAGAGGGCCTAGGACCGATGCTCTTTTTTAACTTACTAAAATCTGTTATGAAAGCAAAAGCTTATATATATTTTGGCTTTGCCTTATATAAAGAGAAATGTCTCAATTTACTTCCCTTTCGGTGAAAACTTTCCAATTGGGATCAATTTATTAGAAATGTTTATGATTGAATTGATTATAAGTTTTTAAGCATGTTTTAATAATATATAAGTAATTCTTTAGTTACAATTGCACAGCAGTCTATTTTTTTGTAATCTAACTGATCAACAAATTTCCCAATAGAAATATTCTGTTTGTTCATAATCTCCACATGCATGTTAACAATTAAATTACTATGTTTTTGTTGTTAATACCAGAATGCATCTCTCTCTCTTGTAGAATATCAATAACAAGAACGAAAAAAAGTAATTTTATGAGGACGCAGTAGAACCGTTATTGCTATTGTAAATGAATCTCAAATTAATATCTACCACTTCACAAGCATTTCATTTATACGTTTAATGGCTGTCAATACTATAGATTGGTTAATATTTACAAAAAATCAATTTTTTTGCAATAGAATCGGCACATTATAAATGATATGAAAACATCGTAAATTTTTTATAAATTTCATTACGTTGATTATCTTCATTTCCTGTTTAACAAATTACATTAATAGTAGTGTTGCGGAAATTCTCTTTCATTAACGCTTTGATGAATTATTCATGCTCAAATGTATTTTGGTGCCATCGAAATAATACAAAAAGATTGAAGATAGAACATCAATTGCTATTTTGATGTAATATATATACCGGTAAATAATTCAGCGCAATTGCATCAATATTGATAATGGATGTGTTTAGTAGATTATTAGCAAACACAATTAAGCTTATTAAGGACAATTTCAACTAATATCTGATATTTCTCTATAATGCATTATAAAGCTTTTTTGTCACAATGTATATGATATATAAATCACTACATTTACAGATAATTTGAATCTACAGTGTAAATAAGGCCAACATTATTCATGCTGTCTTTTGTTTATGTTGAACACAAAATACAGTACTGAATCTACTGATATGTGACACTATGATCCATGGCATAATTTATCTAGACTTGGTGTCATATTCAATATTAAAATGTGTCATATTTGTTGTTGTTGTCTTGTCAGTGCATTGAAGTGGCTGTAACAAACGTTCAGGGGTCTGTTGTTCAACTTGTCGTTAGGGCTAACGCGTCGTTAAAATTTCTTAATCATTCAGAGGTTTAGCAAACTTTAAAACCAGGAAAAACCTAACATTTTCTGTGGACAATGATTATAGGAAATCAGAAATATAACAGTTGCTTTCCATTTGTTCCGTTGGTTGATAAAGTCTTACATTTGATTTTGGTAGTTTTTGTGGACTTTGAATTTACCGTAGAGTTCAGTTTTTGTTTTTTTAATTTTTTGTGCTGTTTCAGAAGATAAATGTGAGTGGTGACTGAACAACTGTTAAAATTTTTGAATAAGTCAGTTTAAAAGGTACAATTGAGGTGTATTTTGTATTGCCTTGGTATCTCCAATTTCCATAAATTACATACAAGTCAGACATAAGTTTTTTTATTTTCCCCTGTGCAATGCATGGTAGGGAACATAGAAATACCCTTTGTCTGTCTATCTGTCCATCTAGTCTTGTAAGTACTTTCATGTGTGGAAAATTCTTGACAGATTTATAAAAGGTATATCATAGATTTATATAAGCTGTGAATGTCTCAGACAAGTTTGAAAATCATTTTGTTTCTTGTGAAAAGTTTTCCCTGTGGCAGTCATACCTCATCTTCCTTTTATACATTTGTTTTGAATTTTACAGCACAAAAGAGTGAGTATTTGTATTATCCCCTACTGAAAGAATAAAGGTGTAAAGGGAGATAACTCGATGTTTACCTTTTATTTAGTTGTTGAATTTTTATAATTTCTGGTTTTGTTAAAACATGCAGTCTTAATAAGTTTAAAAATGTTAATTCAAAATCATGAAATTCTTTAATTGTCTTCAATTTCAAATGTGACTATGACTGTTTTGTTAGTTTTTGGACACATAGAAAATCTCCAAAGAAAATTTTGACATATCTGTATGTAATTTTAAAATTAAGACTGCATACAAGTTTGTTTGGTGTCCATTTTTACCCTCTGTTGTGTTTCATGTTGGTTACACTTTTGCTTAAAGGCTATTTTATTGTTAGTCATGAAGTGGAATAGTTTTGAAATAAGTAGTATTTGTATACATGTAGCTGTATTGTCAGCAGCTAATATTTTCACATTTTGTGTCCCTAATTATAAAAGGGTTCGTAAATAGAATCCAACTTGTCTGTCCAATCAAATTGTGCCATTCAAAAGATTCTTAAATATTTATCAATATTATTATTTATTAACTGTCTTAAATTGTAAAAATTCAGCCCTTACAATTTTATATCAATTCAATCAATTTTTAAAAAAAAAAAAAAGGTAAAAAGTTTCAAATGAAAATTCTCTGAAATATTGTTTCCTTATATTCTCTTGATGCTTTGTGTCCAAAATCAGTTATTATATTGAAAATGCATGAAAAAACCCTTATCAAAGTTATAGAGATTTCCAAATATTTTCCCATAAATTGAATTCATGCAATTACATTTTTACCTCCCTGGGGAGATGAGCAGCATATCAAAGTATGACTAAACTCATAGTAATAGCTGCTGACTACAATCATATATAGGATCATAGGGTATTATGGTTTATTGAGATATAACTGTCATTTTATGGTTTGGTTTCTATATATCATCAGCTTAACTTAGCCATCAGGTTCACAGCATAATCCATTGTATATGATATATAACATTAGATTTCATAAAGCAATGTAATATATAAAAACATGAAACATTCTCATATAAGTATTTAGCCAAATGATATGTAAGAGCATAAAACTATCAAATACTAAAAGATTCCAGCGAAATGATACTCATTTTTATGCCCCACCTACGATAGTAGAGGGGCATTATGTTTTCTGGTCTGTGGGTCCGTTCGTTCGTTGTACTGTCCGTTTGTCCTTTCAGGTTAAATTTTTTAGTCAAGGTAGTTTTTGATGAAGTTGAAGTCCAATCAACTTGAAACTTAGTACATATTCCCTATATGATATGATCTTTCTAATTTTACTGCCAAATTAGAGTTTAACCCCAATTTCACGGTCCACTGAACATAGAAAATGATAGTGCGAGTGGGGCATCAGTGTACTTGGGACACATTCTTGTTATATAATTCAATACAACCTATATCTACATATATGTATGCTTATACCCACAAAGGCAGGTAGTCTGGGCACTCCAGCTTCTTCCATCTATCACAACTGACTGCCTCAAAATAGCACAATATTGTTGAAAGTGGCATTAAACACCAATCAACTAATCAATCAATCAATACAATAGGATGAAATACACAGTATATACATATTTGTTAATAAAGACATAAAAGATGTTTAAATTTTGTTATTTGCGGAACTGAAAATAATTTGATTATTTGAATGACGCTTCTTTTGATACATGCACTTTTGACACTAGTTTTCCCTCAGAAATTTATCGGTAAGGGTTGATAATAACAACTGACAATAAAAACTTCTTAGTTAATTGCTTAACTTTTCAAAGAAAAATGTTTCGCTGCTGTTTCCAATTTGTCAGTGTATAAACGACAGTGGAAGCTCCTTTGTTAATTACATGACTACAAGTAAATTTGCTTGTCAAGTTCAATTTGTCAAGTGTTCGGTTTTATAGAAGACGGTTGTTAGAAAAAAATTACTCAGATAATTGTATGAAACGATTGCTTCATTAGGACCAATTGTTAGGTAATTACGGATTTCTTTAGTTTGAAATGAGTAAATCACATGAACTTTCCACTTATCCTAGAAAATTATTTAATCGTAATTTGATCTGTTTTTTTGTTCTGTTGCTTTGACATTTTTTCTGGAACTTATTTACAGTATTTGAGAAAAAGTAATTAAAAAACTCATTGTGTATGGGGACATGGGCAGTAATAACACAAACAATGGATTCAGTATATGTCAGTCATAAGACAGTTTTAATAGAACTTTCTCCCATGTGTCATTAAATGTTATTGGATATCTTGTATTGTCTCTTTTCCTTGACATAAGGTCAAGATGCTCAAAGACTTTCTTCCATACTTGATAGATATTTGAATCTACAATTTTGCACAATATCTTAGTGTTAACTAGATACATGCATTTGACATAATTCCTTAAAGTGTGTTTCTTCTATTTGTACCTCCCTTCCAGAACTCTGGAGACTTCTCCTGCTTTTTTGTGGAGTTACTGATGCTCAGTCTTCCTGTGTTGAAGACCCATTGGTGGCAGTTCAGTTGTTTTCTGCCCCTTGGTCGAGTTGTTGTCTCTTTGACACATTCCCCATTTCCATTCTCAATTTAACCTTTCCGTGCTGTCAAATGAATTATGAGTTGTGTGACATTATTTCTGGTATTTCCTAGTGATCTGGTTGGCAATACTAGTTACATTATTTCTTGTATTTCCTAGTGATCTGGTTGGCAATACTAGTGACATTATTATGATAAAATAGTTTAGATGACGTGTTTTCAATTTTCAGAGTAAAGAATCCAGCCCATACAAGCAGTTTTTGATAGTACGGTTGAAATTGTTTTGATAAAAGAGTTTAGATTGAGTGTTTTTATTTTGTAGAGTAAAAAATCCCGCCCCCTTCATGCAGTTTTTGATAGTACGGTTGACATTCTTATGATAAAAGAGTTTAAATTGAGTGTTTTTATTTTCTAGAGTAAAGAATCACGGCCATACAAGCAGTTTTTGATAGTACGACCCCAGCTAACTGATGACCAGTGCCACCCAGAGGAGGGGGTATATAGTATGGTCGACGATGAGATGTGGAAGAGACATATGATTGTAGACGGACAAATAGAGGAAGATTATCAATTAAGAAAGGTACATTTACAAATCTGTTTGCCAGGATGTTTCTGGTGGGGGTACTGTAAACTAACTTATTTTTTGCGAGCAATTAAATTTCGCGACTTACGAGTCGAAAAGTCAACGAGAGTTGAAAGTTAACGTTAATAAAATTTTCACGAATAAAACTTGCATTTTTTCTTATTTATCTTCATAGAGTAAATTTTTCAAATGCAAGATTAAATTGCTGCAAAGGGTTAGAAGGGGCTTACATGAAATAAAGTTAAGTTTGATAACAGTATTTAGGATCAGGCTACAAGTTTAAAATTGAAGATGATTTGAATTTACTGTGGATTTATTTATTTTCATGGGTACAAATTTTTCATGTTGAGGAAAAACTTGTATAATCATGATAATTGTGGATATTCAATGAAGAGGTTTTAGCAAAGTCTGCAGTATGGCAAGCCAAAGTGGACAAAAAGAGCTATTTTCTAATATTAGAAAATCATTTTTTAATATCAAAAAATGATTTTCTAATATTAAAAAATGAATTTCTAATATTAGGAAATGATTTTCTAATATTAAAAAAACATTTTCTAATATCTAATATCTTATGTTTTAATATTAGAAAATGTATTTTTAATATTAGAAAAGGTTTTTCTAATATTAGAAAAGGTTTTTCTAATATTAGAAAATGATTTTCTAATATTAGAAAATGATTTTTTTAATATTAGAAAATGATTTTTTTAATATTAGAAAATGATTTTTTAATATTAAAAAATGATTTTTTAATATTAGGAAATGATTTTCTAATATTAAAAAAACATTTTCTAATATCTAATATCTTATGTTTTAATATTAGAAAATGTATTTTTAATATTAGAAAAGGTTTTTCTAATATTAGAAAATGATTTTTTAATATTAGAAAATGATTTTTTTAATATTAGAAAATGATTTTTTAATATTAGAAAATGATTTTTTAATATTAAAAAATAGCTCTTTTTGTCCACTTTGGCTTGCCATACTGCAGCATACATTCCTTAAGAAAATTTCGATTTTTTTGTTGCATATTTAAATTCATGATTCCCCTGTACTAATAAAAATTGGTATATTAATGAATTCACAGTAGATCAAATCTAATGCTACACTTTAGAATTGTACTTGAAATATTACAGGAGGTTTGATCTGCAGTTACATGGTCACTATTTTCCGGAATAAAGGGTCAATGTAGGTAGATAGAACCAACTTTACAAAGATAATAATAGAAATCAATAGTATTTGTTGTTATTTGATTTAAAAGTTATAATAGTCCTTTAGTTTTACAAATGCATGGAAACATGTTTACCTCTAAATAAAATCTACACTTTTAAAAATCAATGATTTCACAAACACAAAATTAGTAAACAAGTATAAAAAGATCTAAAAAGAAAAGCATAATTACTTCATATTGCAGTGCTTTTATATAAAAGATTTAAATTTACAACTTTTCCGGATTGAAAATCTATGCTCAGTCCATGAAATTCAATTCTAAAAAGATTGATGCAATAAAGTTTTGTTGTACCGTCTGCTAGGAATCAGATAAATAGCCTGAAGAAATGAGATTTTAGCGCTTTGATTGAGCCAACAAGTGCTACAAACCATTATCTCAAACTTAGATAACAGCACACAGCAATGTCCAATTTATTCTATTGGAATCCACTGTTATTTGTGTGAATATTACATTAAAGTTTACCCTGAAGGAATAAAACCTGACAAATTATACAGTCATTGTTTTAAAATTATTGCTGCATTGACACATTAGTTCTGTTTGAGTGTATGTATTCTTAAAATGTTTATATTCAGTTCTGAGAAAGATAAATTTGATTTTTGATACCTCCCTGTATGCATTTCTTATGATTTATGTTTTTTTGTAAATGGAAGTTTTCTTGTGTCATGGTCAAAGCATAGCTTATACTTTTTGGTTCTCTAATCTTCAATACTTTAAATGTCATACTAGTTATGAAAAACTTTGTGGATGAGACCCTAAACAAGTGTCCAGGTAGGGTAGAATCCTCATAAATGGGTACTATTCTCATTTATAGCTAATATTGCCCAAAATAGGTATTAATTTTCAGTGATATAATTATAAACTTTGGATTTAAGAAATTTTTCTGTCATGGCCTAAACATTCGGCAAAAGACAACATTTTCCCTAAAGACGCATGACTGAAATATCATCAGGATAAAAATTAACAGCCTTTAAATGCAGTATTTTTGGAGATTATTATCTTTATATCAAGTTCTCATTAAGAGCTATGGTCTTTTAAAAAGGGACAAATGTGACAGACAATGTCATTTATATGAATATTTGTTCAATAACAGCTATTTATGCATGATGCAATAAAAAATTTGATTTTTTTATCACTGTAAATTGATACCCAATATTGGGTATAACACCCATATTTGTGAAATTTTATAAAATATGTGATTTAATTTTCTTCATAAAATCCTTACATATTTGTCATTTTTATTTTTTTATTTTTCAGCATATATTTTTTGGAGGTTTAGAACCTGGTCTACGACATGAAGCTTGGCCTTTCCTTCTCCATTACTATCCTTACGACTCAACCTTTGATGAACGAGAGCACATTAGAAATGACAGATACATAGAATACCAAAATATTAGAAAACAAAGGTATTGATTTTTTTTTTATTTTCTGATAATTCTTGAGATCCAGTGATTAACTGTGATTCAATTATTTTCATTAGACAAGACAAGACAAGACAAGACAAGAATATTTTATTTAAGTCTCACCTCTTCATTATATAAAACATACAAACAGTTGATAAAACAACATCATAAAACATACAAGAGCCACTCTGAAAAGAGTTATGAGAGACTATCTAAAATGTATTTATACTGCACTCGTTCTATTTGAGCAGTCAAAATGCGTTGACCATATATTTCTATGTCATATACAGTCACTGACCTGATATCACTTTTCCTCATGAATATTTAAATAGAAATTGTCGAAATTATGTTTAATTATTCATACAACCTCTTCAACCTGTTCTTGTTTTCAATGTAAACAACGATGCGTTTAACGACTCAAACTTGTTTCTTTTGCAATTTTCGGGAAAACATATTTCACTTTTTAATATTTTTTTGTTTGCAACCTATAAATCATTATGTTTTATGTTTATTGTTGATATTTTAGTCTGCAACGAATTCGTTCACCATTGATTGCGGTAATGATGTACATTTCATCGTGTTTTATATTTCTCCGTCTGTGTGATATGAGGCCTTTTTAAAGGGGGATTTTCCCAATATTTAAATAAAAAAAATAACATTAACACAATAAACAACAATTGAAAATGTTTTTTTTTTAGATTGCAGTATAAAGACAATAATAGTGCATTGACTTGACATATCAACGATATAAGGATTCGGCCCGAAACGGGGAAAATGCTCGGCACAGCCTCGCATTTCCCCGTTTCTAAGCCTCATCCTTATATCGTTGATATGTCAAGTCAATGCACTATTATTGTCTATATACAGTATTTACACTAAAACTAGCTATATAAAATACATTTTCTTTTCTATAAAATACATTTTCTTTTCAATAAAATGTCATTGCAGATTTTGGCAGTATAAAAGTACATATTTTCATCTGTGAATAAAAATATAGATTTATCGTCTTCAGACAATTGCATAAAATTTACATTAAATAGAGATGCTTGATAAAACAAATAACAACACAAATCTTCATACACAGGACAATTCATTAATACATGTTTTTCATCTTCAATTAAAAGATTTTCATTACAAATACTGTTATAACAAATTCTATTTTCAACTAAAATACCTTCATACCTTCCAGTCTCAATTTTCTAAGGAGCAGTTTTCATGGATTGAGGAAAAATTCTATTTTCATTGATATTTGATTTCTCAGTCTAACAAAAATCAATGACAATGGTATTTGGTGTGCAGTTTAATAAGAATTGGCATTTCACATTTCCATGGGGATTATATGGCCCTCCACCTTCAGTCATGGTTCATTGACTTTGAATTATTGCACAGTTTACAGTTTTAAATGTTGCCATTTTAATTTCGACATACCATTGTACCATCAAAACTTCAAAACTCAAGACATATCTCTGTGTCGACAGTTTATTTAACTGTATTTTAAGATCTGAAGGCTTTAATGAAACAAACACTAGCATGGCCTACACATTTTATACACAGTACAACCTATCATGACTATAGAAACAAATCTTTGATTTAGCTGAAATTTGCTTTTGATGATGTTGACAATTTAATCCAGGCCTATAGTTAACAGTTCTAAATAATGAATGTAACACCTGCTTTGTTTTTGATTTTCAAAGACGGGTAACAAAATATTTTATTATGTAATCTTCAGCTGTGTCTTTTGTTTTCTTTTCATCAAACGACATGGTTTCATTTTGAGGCCTTAGAATTCTTTGTGGAAAACAATTTTATACTTTATATTGAATGATCAATTTTCAAATAATCGTGTTTCTAATTAAGGTAATGATAGATACTATGAAGTCTTTTGAGCCTACACATCACTTGTGTTTTGGAAAGAAACATATTTCATTTGCTTTACAAAGTTAGTCTGTCAGTTTTAGTAGAATAAAAGAACATCTTTCAAAAACTAGGCATGAATTATTGTCATGTTCTGTATTAGCTACTTTGTAAGATTTACATTAGACAAATACAAATGACAACACTTACAAATCACTGAAAACTTAAATACAAAGGTAAAGTAAATAATTGCAATTTTTCCATCTTTTTACTTTATTACTAGTAAAGAGTTACTTATCTTCTTGGCAATGAATTTATGGTTAGCTTGTTTTCAATTCTTCATCAGTAAGAATGCAGTTAGGACATAAGTTTTCCATGGTTTTTTGGTGTTTTTTTTTGTCAATAGTTAGGATTTTGCATCACCCTTTCAGCACCACCTGACTAAGGTTTTGTTTTGCTTTTGTGGTGATATATCAATATGTGGGCATACATGTACCTAATAACATAACACAAGGAACAGTACAAAATGGTCACCTATTTGGTTAAAATGTTGCATACAACTTTTTATTTCGAGCTCAAACTGAATTGAATATTGAAAAAAAATTGTTGACCAGTTTATGTTATAGAAACTTCATAACATCTGTCAACACTATGTAAAAATTATCTTTAAACTTTCTCTTCACCCAGTAAGGCAGTTTGAGGAAAATCTTTCATTGATTTCATGAGTTTTCTATATACACAATTGTACATCAATTTTAAAGGAATTCAATAATATGTCAGAAAAATGATTAAATAAGTGCATATTTATTCCCCACCTACAATAGTATTATGTTTTCTAGTCTGTGAGTTCGTCCGTCTGTTCGTCCGTCTGTTAGTCTGTCTGTTCAGATTCAAGTTTTTGGTTGAGGTAGTTTTTGATGAAGTTGAAGTCCAATCAACTTGAAACTTAGTACACATGTTCCCTATCATATGATCTTTCTAATTTTAATGCCAAATCAGAGTTTTTACCCCAATTTCATGGTCCACTTAACAAAGAAAATAATAATGCGAGTGGGGAATCTGTGTACTATGGACACATTCTTGTTGGGTTCTGGTTTGCCATATTACAGTTGCAAAATGTTATAAGAATTGTAAAATGACTTATTTACTGCAACTCTACCTTAATTCACTGGTAAGAATTCACACATTTGAACTTAAGTTGTTATTGAATATAAACAAATAATATCTTCAACAATTTTACTATATAGAGAATCAATGAATGATGAAGAACAAGAACAGTTTTGGAGAAGAATTCAGTCAACCGTAGAGAAGGATGTGATCCGTACAGATAGGAGTCATAGTTATTTCAAAGGGGAAGATAACCCAAACATAGAAGTTTTACAGTAAGTAGCTGCCTAGGCCTCTTGTTTTAAAGGCATTTGACTTTTCAAACAACAAAACACATGATTGGTTTTAATATTCAAGGTTGCACTTCTGTAAATACATGTATAGACAATGCAACTTTCAAAAAGAATTCCCTTTGTGGTTAAAACTGTACCATTTTTATTATGAAGTTTCATTAAAAAGTATATCCTAGAAAAGAAAATTAATATGCCCTACTATTTTATTCAAAGCTCAAAACATAGGAATGTGCAACATATTTTCAACATTCATACATGTATGCACTAAATTTCTAAAATGTTCTACTTTTACTTAAATTCTATACCACCCCTACCTTCATTTTAGGTTTCCTCAGAATCAATTTTCGTTGCTACCATGTGTTTTTATACTGGTTACATTCCGAAGTTATGTCTCTATGAGTTCAAACATAGAGATCATATCTAGGAATCAGTATGTAAATAAAATAAATTATTGCTATTTTATGAAATTTTCCTTTGATCTTACTGACTGATGATAATTTCCTTTCTCGGCGGAGTCAAGTATATCTCCCCAAAAAGAGGCATTGGTAGTGAAACAGGTGTATTTACAAAGTGAAACCTACATCAATAACTGTAAATTAGAAAATTTGTTTGCATTTATCTTGTGATTATTTTTGCAATTGTTGTACAATTTTAAATGGACAATGCTAGATTGATTATAACAAGGAAATGCTGTGTATCAGTAATGCTATCTAAATTTAAAATGTGAGTTTTTGTTTTATTGCGAAACATATCCATCCAGTTGCAATTTTTGTAATGTTGAAAAGATCACAAAAAAACCTGAATTTACAGTATATTTATCTGTGTACCATATTCACCATAACAAATGACATAAACCCTTATTTGTTTGCAATTAGACATCACATTTGATAAACTTTATTTTTTTATA
Source organism: Mytilus edulis (assembly GCA_019925275.1). NCBI lineage: Eukaryota > Metazoa > Mollusca > Bivalvia > Mytilida > Mytilidae > Mytilus > Mytilus edulis. The sequence goes on along the minus strand of CM034356.1, from coordinate 39,289,687 downwards.
CAAAGAGAGATAATTTCATTCCTTTGACATGTTTAAGTAAAATAGTTTATTTTTTTCATTTCAGAAATATTTTATTAAACTATGCAGTTGCAAATCCACAACTTGGCTACACACAAGGAATGTCTGACCTTTTGGCCCCAGTCTTGGCAGAGATCCAGAATGAGGCTGATGCATACTGGTGTTTTGTGGGATTGATGCAGAGGACATTATTTGTCAGTTCACCAAAAGACAATGACATGGATAAACAATTGGTATGCATATATTCGTCATTGTCTTTAGAAACTGATAATGTGGATTCATTTATATTTGTTGTATATAAAAAAGAAGATGTGGTATGATTGCCAATGAGACAACTATCCACAAAAGAATACCAATTTTCATGGATTTTGTAGTTTCCCAGTAACCACAAATTCCAATGAGCAACAAATTAAAAAAATTCCATGGGAATGTATGCAGATTTTGGCAAAACCATGAAATAAGATATTCACGAAAAATTGTTACTCGCTAAAATAAATGAATCCACAGTACATGAAAATTATATGATATTACATTAATTATTAATGTAAAAAAAACTTTGCAGAGGTAATTTTTTTGTTAAAAATATCAGAGATGATAAAAACAGTGCTTATTGTAAAATATTAGATTTTTTTTTATATGAAAATTCCAAAGATATTCAACATTATTGAAGTATTGCAATCATACAAACTTGCACTTTGATTTTGATGTACCATTTTCTGAAATTCCAATAATTAATCTCATATTTCTGAATTTCAGAATTACCTGAAAGAATTGTTACGGATGATGCAATCTGATTTTTATTACCACTTAAACCGACTTGGTGAAGATGCTATGGAACTCCTGTTTTGTCACAGGTACAGCTTATTTTTTAAAATGCAAGAGAATCTACGCTTGTGAACACAGAGGTTTTGTGTTTCAAAACTCTGCACATTGATTGTACTTTTGACTCCAATGTTAATTAATTTAGATTGTCAGTTTGACTTCTGATCCTCAGTTGTTCTCACTAGGCACTCTGGCATCCATCACTTACAAAAACTGACCATCACGATATGGGCAATTGTGCTGAAAGTGACATTAAACACAAAAAATCAATATATTGAATAGATTCAAAAAAAGATGAACTCATACTTCAAACACTGGACATTACAAATAAGTAGAAAATATGCATATATTGGGTATAAAAATTTATGGTTGATTCATTTAATAGTTATCAAAAGTACCAGGATTATAATTTTATACGCCATACGCGCGTTTCGTCTACATAAGACTCATCAGTGACGCTCAGATCAAAATAGTTAAAAAGCCAATCATTTAAAAGTTTATGAACATTAGTACACTGCCATAAAAGCACTTTCACATTATACAAAATAGATTTATGTATAATTTGGAAAACAAATCAGTACAAATAAAAAAGAAGATATGATATGATTGCCAATGAGACAACTCTCCACAAGAGACCAAATGACACAGAAATAAACAACTTTTGGTCACAGTACAGTGATTTCAATAAATAATGGATAAAAGGAGAATATCATATGGCTTTTATCAATATCTTACCTGTATCAACCAGAACCAAGATTGTAAACCCAAATGCTTAGATTACCATTGATTGTACATACAGTTTGCTTGTATAAATTACTGATAGAAAAACAAAAGATATGGGGTATCCATCCAAAACACAAAATCAGTGCATGCACAGCAAGAAACACAAAAAAAAACCCAAAGGAACAGAAATTTTATTGCAGCTCTTCATCTCAAAGTCACTAAGTTTAAAATGAATTTATTTATGCAGTTATTTATTCAACAGGTGGATTTTATTATGTTTCAAAAGAGAATTTCCTGAAGTTGATGCCTTGAGAATTTGGGAGGCCTGTTGGTCACATTATCAGACGGACTACTTCCATTTGTTTATCTGTGTTGCCATTGTGAGTATCTATGGCGATGATGTCATTGACCAAGGACTTCCATCAGATGAGATACTTCTACATTTCAGTAGTCTAGCCATGCACATGAATGGGGATCTTGTGCTTAGAAAGGTAAAAATTAATGTGATTTGTGAATTTTCATATATCTTTTATAGGTCTAAAATTCATGATTTATTTTATGCAGATTTCTTTTGGTTTCCATGAACATTATAAAATTTAAGTTGATTAATTAAGATTTTATCAATGTTTTACCTAATTTGGATTTTAAACTGAAATTAAATAAATACTGAAAAATATTGTTAATTTGATTCAGTCCACCGATCATAATCAACAAGGATGTTTAAATTAAGCTTCATCTGAGCTTCTTTGCTCCATGACATGTTTTCACATCCATTTCTTATCAAATTCCTGTTAATCAAATACTTCCAGCAGGAGTATCTTTAGTGATCAACAGCTCACAGTTCATCTTTTTGTAATGGCAAACATTCCATATGTTTTTCACAAATTTATTAAAATGGTTATCAAATTGTTTTGTGCTATAAATCATTTGAAAGCTTTGCTGTTATTTGTCATTTTACAATGTCCTATTCCCTGTGATATACATATCTGAATTTTTATTTTCTATGGATTATCCATTTATTCAAATTAATAATTTCAGGCAAGAGGATTGCTACATGACTTCCGTCAGATACCAAAGATACCATGTACACTGCATGGACTTTGTTCTCTATGTGGACCAGGGATGTGGGACAGTGGACATGTACCTATTGTGGAATGTGCTGGTAACCATGTCGATGGCATTTGTCCTTACCATAGCAACCCAACATCTCCTACTCATGTTTTACACAGTATGCCAGGACAGTGATTGTTGACCAAAAATCCAGACAGTCACCTGTCGGAGACTAACATTACTGGAACATGACTTATTCTTACATGAATTTAAGTTTTTCGTTCATCACTTTTAAATTATGTTGCAATATTTGTTTAATTTAAGGGTATTTTTAGTGCAATATTATTTTTAATGCCTTGCCTTATTAGTATATTTCAATTAGCACACTAACTTCCGTGAGGTAAAAATGAAAACAGAAATATATTTTAGCAAGGTTGAACTTTTACAAGTTGTTTTGATATTATGTTGTTAATCATTAATTCCCTGTAAAATAGAACATGTTATGTTGCAAAAAAGAGATGACTATTAAAAACAATGAAATGGATATAGTTTTAAAATCATTTTTAATGAATTGTCTCCCTTCATTTTAGTAATTTGTCTCCCTTTGCATTTAGTGAATTGCCTCCCTTCATTTTTATTATTCAAGACAGAATTTGATAAATTGTTCATTTATGAATTCAAAAAATGTCATAATAAAAAGGTTATTTGTATTCCACCTGTTAAACACACATTGTACAGATATATTTGTAAAAAGAAAAAAATGCACAACTTGGTGCTAGAATTCATTATAAAATACATCTTTATATACATGTTCATATAATAATATTGTTGTTATACATATTAAGTCATTGTTCATTGCTTATCAAGAATTCTAGTTAAACGCTTTCAAGGATATAATGTAGATACCTGACACTTATTATTTTTATGTATGTTGCCTTCTACAATGATTTAAATGAATATATTGATATTATAGTTTGTGCATTTAGGGGAGGGGAAATTATTTTTATGAATGTGATATTATGTTTTAAATTTAAATTTAGAGTCTTTGAATGAATCATCTAGTGATAAAAATGTTGGGGAAATCAGTGCAAATAAATATTGATAGATTGAGGAATATATAGCTATATACAAAGATGATATTTATTTTGATTCTTCATGTTTTGAACTTACATATGAATTGTATAGATTGTACTGTAAATTGTTAAAAAGGGGAGATAACAAGCAAACTATATGTTATCCACTAACTAGAATTATATTTTAATATCTAGAAGCATAAAAGTGTTGAATGTGTGTAAATTGAAACTTAAAGATCAATAATTTGACTTTTTTTTAATTATTTTCATTTCTGTTCAAATATCAGTAAATATTATAGATGATAATATTTCAGTTTTATTCAAATGCATTTCGATTTTTTCAAGTTCCATACAAACAATTTATGAAAGATAGCCCATTTACATACCTGTTACGGCTATTCCAGTCAAATATTTTGCGGAGGGTAGGAAGACACTTTCAAAATATCCCTTCAACCAAGAAAACCATTTTTTAAAGCTTATTTTGCATAATGGGAACAAAGTAAACAAACTCATACTGAAAAAAGAACCATGACCCACATTCAATAATTAAACTACCCTTCCTACCCTCCCAAATACATTTTAATGGAATAGCCCTTACCATAAATGTTGTTGTTTCAGTGTAATATTGCCAGGCTGATGTATACCCTGTTCATAACAAGAATCTCTCGTTCAATTATTTTACTTCCTTGTTCCTGTGATAATATAAACAGTAATATAAGATATTTGCTATAAAGTATATCTATTTATGTTGTACAATTTTTTTTTAAGCATTCCATGAAATTGTTGTTTATTTGAAAATTATTCAAGTTGGTTTGTTAATATTTGAAAAAAATCAATGTTTAATTTATTGGTTATCAATTGAGTTTGTTGATATATTATTGTCTTGCAAGACAAAAATTCAATCTCATTTGTATCTGCTTGCATGTAGTCTGTAATTTTACCTTTAGCTGGAGGTTGTCATCTCTATAGTTAATTAGATGGGGTCTAGTCTAAAATGCAAACTAAATACTGACATTTAATTACTATTCCATGTGTATTATTAATAACTAGGTAAATTTGGCAATTTTAGTATGTTATGAATACCATGAAAGAGTTTGAGTCAACTTGGTGGTAATGAAATCAGCAGTTTATGCCCTTTTAGTAGAGTAACTCTTAAGGAGTAATTCTTTGCTATTTAATTAATCATTCAAATAAAGTTTATATTTTTGGAAAAATTACTCCCAAAAAATCATTTTACATTTTCAAACATGTTCAGTTATTTACAATCAATTGTTTTTGTAGCATGTTTTATAATGCTTGCCTTTTATGATCTGCTAGATATTTGAATGATTAATAATGATTTGCAATTTCCTCAAATATTTCAGCTTGAGATCGCTTTTTTTATATAATTTTTTGTCACTTATTCCATCAGATATGAAAAGTACTAATTATAATAAATTAATCTAACATATTCTTATCTTGTTAACACATATAACCTATAACCTCAAATTATAAGGTGCAATAAGATTTTTTTTTATGGAAAGGCATTTTTTTCTTGTTTTACAGATTTACAACCAGGCATTCTATGTTTATATCCTTTTGTAGGGAATGTGATGTCTGTTTATGTATCCCTATCTCACATTCTTTCTAATGATTGAATTAAATAAAAGTACAGGATATGATTAAGGTTTTGTTTTGGTTGATATATCTTAGAAATTTAAACATTAATTCAAAGATTTTCATATATATATGTAATTTAGGTTGATGTTTTACAAAAGTAAAAACAAGTAGTTTAATTTAGGATCAAAATGTCAGGATAAATGTATTTATAGTCATAAAAAATCATGTTTTTATTAAAAAAGTACATATATTTTTTTTGCAAATATATTTTACAACCACAAATATAGAGTTGAATTTGAGTGCCAACTTATTAATTTACCAAGTTCTATGTTTATATAGAAAAAATCTTGTGTCAAAATTTACTTTTTTGGACAATTTCTAAGAAAAAATGTTATCTTTGCATGTCTGAATTTAAAAGAATTTGCACAGTATCAACAGTCCAATAGAAAGTTTAAGGTTATATGAAAAATTGCTTTTATTTGGCACTGGGAAATGGATAGGTAATTTTTGAATAGGCTTCTTATTTAAGTAAATACAGCATAAGAAGATGAATTATTTTATTCTTAATTGCTTAAGGAAAAGCTAACACAATATTAGAAAATATCATATGCCCAATAACATCCAATCAGTACAATTAGTTTTTTATTTGGATATCATGTTATAATTGTTAATTATCATTTTTCATTGAAAGGTGTGGATTAATCTTGATGAAAATGGACAATTCTCCATTTTTTAAAAAGTCTGATGCATTCTGGGTAATATTTTCAAAAACTTGCACCAAAACATTATGATTGGTTCAGGGTTTCCGCTGGTGGTCGCCATTTTCGCAATTTGCGAAAAAAATATAATTGTGGCGATAAAAATTCGTCATTTGCGAAAGAATTTGGCGAAAGAAATATATAACGATTTGTTTTCCTCCATCTTGTTTATTTACTTTTTTTCCAGTTTCTCGGACTTAACCCGATCAGACAATACTCGGAATTCACCTTGACCTCATTAAGATTTGGACAGAAAATCAATAATCAGCTGATTGCATTTTATAGCTACCGACAACAAAGGACTAATTAATAAAGGTGTTGCTTGAATTGTTTGACAAAATGATATGGTTAAATGGCTTCCGCTAAATGTCACATACAGAATTTATTTACCACTTTGCGACGCACGTGTTTAAGCAAACTTTGACGTCTCCTCTCCTTTTAAAGATAGTTTAGAAAAGCTGTTGTTGTGACGAAAAATGTTCAAAAGCAAGATATATCTCCGATTTAAAACTTTAATATCCTTTGACTTTAATATACTAGGTAATAGATTAGGGAGACTACTTTACAGTCGTTTGAGTGACACACGTGTTTCAAGCATAGTTTTACGTCTCAACTTTTTCATTTACGATGGTCAAGAAAAAGAAAACTGTCGTTATGAAGAAATCTATCAAAAAGGTTGGGAACCCCTCGAATGAAAGTAACCCTTCAATGTAATGACTACACATGAAATGAGGGATCAATTTCATGTGATAAAAGCTTTTGTTTTGTTGTAAAAACCACTTCTAAGTACAAAAGGGCACATCAGTAATTTTCTTTTAAAGAAACGTTCTCTACGAGCTATACTGGTATTATATGATCAAAACATGTCCATTAATTTTGTTATATTTCAGGACTTGTATATTCTTTATTAATAAAAGTAAAGTGGCCCCCTCATTTAGAAAAGTTGTTTAAAATACAATGAATATTTTTCCCTTTTAAGTTAAACAAATTCTGTTGTTTTAAAGTTAATGTTTAGTGTTTATTCATTAAAATGTAGACTCTAAAATAAGTTTGAGAGAATAATAATAGACACAATGGGGCAAAATCATCCTATTTTAGGGAGGGGGGGGGGGTAAAAAAAAAGTTAAAATTTTAAACGGAAAATATAATTACGCTACTTGGCGAAAAAAATAATAAAGTGGCGAAAAATATATTGTTTTGGCGAAAGAGGTGGCGAAATAAATAATTGACCCAGGGGAAACCCTGGATTGGTTAAAACATCTTAAACAATCGAAATTGAATCAATGATGTACCTTTATTTTGTTTTTGGTGTATCAACGATGATATTACCCATAGTCTTTTAAATACTGAAAAGGCCAATTATTGTGTAAAAAAGAAAATCTATAAATGCTCTTCTTTGTGATTTATTATTTGAAAAGGAGATCTTAATCTTTTCCTCTAAAAAAGCAATCTCATGTTTACGCATGAATATCTTCATTCCAGGCATTTTATTTACTTATTAATTTTTACACAGTTTGTGGTTGTAACAACATTCTAAATGATCATTTGTAGTGATATTATATATACATGTATTATATGAATCATGTTGTTTGGTCATACAATGACTATATATTTATCTGTTAATGTTTAATTGATTATGTGTAAATGTAAATAAACTATTGTTTATTTGAAGAGATGACATTAATTTAACCCCTAACTGTATATCAGTGTGGAAGTCTTTACATACAACAAATCACTATGCTATATAGATATAGGAAGCTGTTGTATGAGTGCTAATGAGACAACTCTCCATCCAAGTCACAATTTGTAAAAGTAAAAGTATGGTTTTTAACACAGAGTCTTGACTCACACCAAACAGCTAACTATAAAGGGCCCTATAATTACTATAGTGTAAAACCATTCAAACTGGAAGACCAGAAAACCAACTGTCTAATAATGGTTATAATAGGATGTTGCTTGCTTTTGGTTGTGTTCATACCAATCTAGATTGATAGATTTGGTTTACCCTTACTCCTTAAGGTCCATCTGTTCATTAACTTCTTGGGGTTTTCATTGTTAAAATGCTGTTGATATAAATCTTGATGGCATAGATGTTATAGCGTTTTATTTTAATTCATAACACATGTATGTAATGGATGCATAATGGAGGTTCCTTTGATATTCTGTGGAGTCCCAATTAATTTCAGAGTTGTAAATTTTTAGCATTCTAATTTTACTTGGCTTGTGTGAACCTTTCGTGTTAACTTTTTTCATAAACTACTGATTCATTTAAATAGGAAGATATGGTATTATTATAACCCAAAATTAGACATTAATACTGGTAACTAAAGATCCTAGACTGACTAAATATGTTCCCAGTGAGTTGTGATACAGACTCATCATAACATTCAACTTATGATGGTGACCATACAACTTATGTAGTGTCTTTTTCATTAATAATAAACATTTTTTCGAGCAGAACTTGCGTAAGGACCACACCCCTGTTAATGAAGGCCATATAGAGTAAATTAAAATGCCCAAGCGAAACATATTTTAGAAGTAAGATGAGAAGAGTAAATATATTTTTTGAATCCGATTAAAGGGACAGTTTACCGAGCATAAACATATATATATATATATGTATATATATATATATATAATTCGTCTAAACATCGGCCCACCAATGTTAGATCTGTAAATTTGCATATATATATAGTATTAATTAAATATTGTATCAATCAATGAGTGCCTCCTTCTCATAACTATTAGTAAACTTAAGATTAAGAATTTTAAATTTAAAAATTTAAATATGTAACAACATTCGATTGTGAATCGGTATGATACTGCTGAGAAATGGGAAGTCTACAATTGGTAAGTTAAAATCATCTGATTTGTCATAAATAATTCATTGAAGTCGTCCATCTGTGTAAATATCGATGATATATTTTGATATGCAGCAGACCCTCTTCTTTATGTATATAGATATAGAAAGATGTGGTGTGAGTGCCAATGAGACAACTCTCCATCCAAACAACAATTTAAAAAAAGGTAAACCATTATAGGTCAATGTTCGGCCTTCAACACGGAGCCTCGGCTCACACCGAACAACAAGCTATAAAGGGCCCCAAAATTACTAGTGTAAAACCATTCAAACGGGAAAATCAACGGTCTAACCTATATAAAAAAAACGAGAAACACATATTTTTGTGGTTTCGGAGATATATACCAAACGACCCTTCTCAAGGATAATCATAGGTCTAAAAGAGGGACGAAAGATACCAAAGGGACAGTCAAACTTATAAATCTTAAACAAACTGACAACGCCATGGCTAAAAAAGAAAAAAACAAACAGACAAACAATAGTGCACATGACACAACATAGAAAACTAAAGAGTAAACAGCACGAAACCCACCAAAAACTAGGGGTGATCTCAGGTGCTCCGGAAGGGTAAGCAGATCCTGCTCCACATGTGACACCCGTCGTGTTGCTTATGTGATAACAAATCCGGTAAATAGTCTAATTCGGTAGGTCACATTCATGGAAGGGAAGGGGATTGTAGTTACGACGTTAGGAACATATCCGATATAATTTGTGAAACGGTTATTCCATAACAGTCAACCAACTGGTGATGGCGTCCGTAAAATTTACGAAGGGATGATTTCAACTTCACCATTTGGAGCTCTTGGTTTAATAGCTTCCTTGTGAGCAGCAAAACTCTATCAAGAAAATCATGATAGGAAATGCAAGCACGGGAATATCGTATCAATTGGGAGATATATACCCCATATGCAGGTGATGCTGGAATGTTGCTACTTAGAATGGAAAGTTCACAATTGGAAAGCTGAAATCATCTCTTTTGTCGTAAAGTTTTGTTTTCAACCGACCCTCATTGTCAATTTCTAGATGTAAGTCAAGATATGAGGCCGACTTAACTGTATCTGTAGTATCCTTTATCTCTAGTTCGATGGGATAGATGCGTTCCTCATAGTCACCAAATTTTTAATTATTTAGTCAATATATTTTGAATCTATATAGCGGAAAGCTGAATTAAAGGATATTGCTAACTTCTTATCTTTCTTCCTGTATGAAGTCAGCCTCATAATAGAAACAAGTCGGCAAGTAGAGGGGCACAGTTTGTTCCCATTCCTGTTCCCATTGGAATGCCGACAGTCTGTTGAAAAACACGTCCTCCGAACGTAACAAATATGTTGTCAATCAAGAAATCAAGCATCTTGATAATATCAGTTTCAGAGAATTTTTTGTTTGGATCAGAGTTATCCTTTACATAGTAGGATTTATCACTCCCTAAGACAAGATACTTGTATCTACGTTGGCCATTCTTTTTTTTATGAAGCAAAGCAATACCAACTCTTTCAATTAGTCTTTTAGTTTGGAATGTGGAATACTTGTGTTAAGAGTAGAAAAGTTAAATGTTTGCATACTGTTACAAGATTAAAGAGAGTTAGATTGTATGTACTCTAAAAGATCTTTGGAGTTTTTAAGTATCCACATCTGATTCACGCCACCTCTAGAATAGGCAGTTTCGCAATAACTTTGAAGCCCGTCTTTGATTGCTGATAAAATAGATGTTAATAATTTAGAAATTTGTTTAGTGGAGCACTTGGAAGACACAGCAATATACCGTTGTTTGAAAGGACACTTATGTAGTTTAGGTATCCAATACAGTGATGGAAGATCCAGTTCTCCAGGATTTCCTCTTTGGTATGTGTCGTGAGGGTATATGTTGAGTTTCCAAGTGAATTGTCAATACCTAATATATGTTTCTTTTGAATTTCAACCAAATATGAAGAACTGGATCTTTTGTCACTGTATAGGTTACATAAACTAAACAAACAAAGTTATATTGCTTGGTCTTCAAAGTGGTCCACGGAACCTCTCTAAATTTTATCATCCAGTAATGCTGGGCTTTATAGTCATTGTGCAACTACCTATTCTAGAGGTGGCGTGAATCAGATATGGATACTAAAAAAAATTAAAAGATATTCTAGAAAACATACTATCTAAGAATCATCATGCATTTTATTCATTTATTCCTCATTCCAAAATTAGAGATACATTTAAAGAATAGCTCAAGTAGATTTGGGTATTTTGTCCTAGGAAGGGATACGTAGTTCTTTGGTAAAATTAACTTTGGTTCACACAAACATTTCTCTGAAACTGACATTATCACGATGCTCATTTCTTGATTGACAATATATTTGTAATGTTTAGAGGATGAGTTTTAAAACACTCGTCATTCCCATGGGAACAAACTGTTCCATTTACCTGCCGAATTGTCCCTTTATTCACATGTGATTGACTTCATACAGAAATGTCGTAGGGAGAAAGAAAAGAAGTTAGCAATATCCTTTAATTTCACTTTCCGGTATAAAGATGATGTTTTGTCACTTGATAAATCAAAATGTGGTGTCTATGTTGAATTCATCTAAAGATAAATGATACAAAAAAGTAAAATCACAAAATTCCGAGGAAAATTCAAAACCGAAAGTCCATAATCAAAAGCACAAACACATCAAACGAATTGATAACAACTGTCATATTCCTAACTTATATAGAAATGGTGGATTGAGCCTGGTTTTAAACCCCTCACTTATATGACAGTCGCATCAAATTCAATTATATTGCCAACGATTTGCGAACAAAGCAATCAGACATAATAGGCAAAAAGGGGCATATAGACAAAGCACATTAGGAAAAATGAAAGACAAGAATACAAAAATTGTCATTGAACAATAACACCATGTCATATGTATCAAAGAAACACACACAAAAATACAGACGAAGCTATTTAGTAAAAATGAAAGATAATAAGACAAAAATTATAGAACAAGAACACGATGACTGGATTCATAAGTAAAAAGTCACGTAAAAAAAAGGAAAATCGCAAAAATACTGAACTCCGACGAAAATTCAAGCAGAAATTCCCTTATCAAATGAGAAAACCTAAATCTCAAACACATTAAACGAATGGGCAACAACTGTCATATTCCTGACTTTGACCAGGCATTTTCTTAAGGAGAAAATGGTTGATTAAACCTGGTTTTATAGCTATCTAAACCTCTCACTTGTATGACTGTCGCATACAATTTCATTATATTGACACTTATGAACCTATACCCATAAACACATTCTCAACAATTTATATATTATTTTTTAATGTTTTTAATGGTTCTAGTTAACATAACATGTTCCACAATTATTCCAAACATTACTCACAAAAATTGGGCCGTTAATGTTATAAGTAAATTTTTCTCTACGTAACGTTTAAAATACTAGTTATGTATTCTAACAAATGTCTACACGAAGATGATGTTTTAGACTAATCTGTGTGAAATAAAGATTGATTTTAAAATAATCCTTAATCAATAACTTTAAACATATAGTTTTGGTAACCTCAACTGAACTGTTAGGTTATATTGTTGTAATAACTTAGTATCTATTTTACGCTTGACGCTTTGTATAATATATCATATAAAGGTATTTATGACACTGTACAGTTCTTTTAAAATTTTGAATAAGTAAATATTTCTTGCTAATTTTAATGCATTAAAGATAAAGGTGCACAAAGATTCGTGCACCATACTGTATAAGGCCAATTATATACAAAGAAATTTGTATAGCTTTTTTCCCAAAAGTTAAGTCTGTTAATATACTGTGTAGCGCTGAACTACAGGCAAGTAGCTATTTTGGTTTTTAGTTAATCATAATTATATTGATATCAATTTAATACGTTGTATTTTTGTTGAGTCCGATTGTCATTATATTATTTTGCTTCCATCGTCTCAGTTGATAAAAAGACGTCATATAATTAATAAATTGTGTATATAAATTGACCCAGTGCTTTCTTAAATGAAAACAACACGCTATATACACTTCATGCGTTCGAAGCGCTTTTATGAATTAACTTTCACAAGGAACGCTCAAAGCCAAATAGTTGAAACCAAGGATTCATAACAACCTAAATAATTGAAGAGCTATATGAACAAAAAGAACCTAAAAAATTGCTTTCACAAGGCTTTGAGCGTTCATGAAAGCGGGTTACTTCCAACAAATATCCAGAAAAACGTTATTTGAACAGCGGTATACTACTGTTGCCTTTATTTCGGACGGATTTAATTAATTTCCAAATGTTGTCCACGATCTTGGCCCAATTGAACAATTTCAAATTTCTTTTCTTAATCTGTATATAGAATGATCGATATATATTTTTTTCTTATTACAGAAAATAAGGAAATGGGTGATTTGACGTGGTTTAAGGTATTTGCCTTTATTCTCTGTACAATATTAGAAGTTGCAGACTTTATCAGTGACTGGTTATTTTACGTTGAAATGAGTAAACAGGAAAAGGGAATAGTGTTTGGACCCATTGACAAAAAATTCCTGTATGCTATACTTGCCTTTTGTTGTATTGGCATTGTGACATTCATAGTGCAGATGTTCTATTATACACAAGCACTTTTTAACGACAATAATTCTTGCATTGACTTTGTTTATCTTTCTACATTAGAGCTATATTGTGAAGAATTACCACAGATTGGCCTAAGTGCATATATTGCAAGTTGTCGTGAGGAAAGTACAAGCTTGGTTCAGTTGATAAAAGCATCGTTTTTAATAGCAGTATGCATAGTGCGTATAATCATTGCTTGTAGACGAATCGAATCACACAGAAAACATTTAAAAGAATATTCATTTTTTTTTTGTTCATTTATATAAATTTTAGGATCAATTTTAGCCTTCATTTTGTCATTGTCTATTTTTGTTTTCTCAAATATCGAACATGATGATTGGAGTTTTAAATTTCAAGCATCAACTGAACTTGAAACAAGTGGAGGTGACCCTTCAAGGTTTTTTGGAAGTGCGGGCATATTCATAAATGGGGCAGACTTACATAATGGATCTTTTGAACAATCAAATATCAATGATAGCACATGGTTGAAAATGGCCGACCTTTCATTTCTGATGACCAATCCATCCCAGATGCAAAAAATCAAATTTCATTGGGAAGAAAAAAGAAAATATTGATTCAAACTTTCGTACCTACAGAAAACACTGAAGATTTCCAAAATTTGAAATCTGAATGCTACAAAGAAACTGACGAACTTTTGTTTATGAAGGTAGATGAAACGGAATGTTTAATTTTAATCAACAGGGAGGAAGTGGTGGAAATATGGATACATTTTATGTTCCTCCCACCAACCCGTTATCGCCTGATGGGAGATGTACAATATAACGCTTGCCATGTGACATCTGATGATTGTTCTGAAAAACTGAAAACATGTAGTGAATTAAATTTGAAACATTTCTCTGAAAAATCAATGGAAAATATTCAATATCACTTAAACCCTACAAAAATTAACTCCCTCTATGAATTTTACACATCAGATAACTTAATCCCAACTAAAGACGCTTGGAAAACCGGATTCGGTCGATGTAAAAGTTCGGGTTTCGAATCGCCAACCTGGTACACGAGCATTGCAGTTAATTGTCTAAATTAATTAACACCTATTTCCGAAAATGAAAATAAATTAAGAAAATAAAGGCTTGATTTCTTTGTCATTTGATCTCTTGGGAAAAGTTGTCTCATTGACAATCATGCTACATCTGATTTTATATTTAAATTTGTACATGCGAAAACATATTTATATAACACGATAGTTTTTCAAGCATTGTGAAGGCGTTAGTTGTATGCAATTATTTGCGTGCTAAATGTATAATTTCGTTTATTTTTAACTTTTTTTGATCGCGTGCATTCTGATGGTAAAATCGCATTCAATTTTATGATTCCCGTTCGGTACGTCTGCTTTACATTTTTTTTGTATTTACAAATTTGTACCAAAAAAATATATTTATATGAAATAGAAACAATACAAATAGAACAATCCATTTTAATAGGTAGACAGATTTTAAAGCAACACAAAACAACCTACATATATAGACGCATGTTTACTACAACGGCAACATATATAAGGATTTTTTTCACAGACCCATATTTAGTGGGAAATCATACCTATAGCTATAGTACAGTAACCATATGTGACAGTTTCAGATAACACCGTACACATAGGTATTCTATGTGAAGTGATTTTGTTGTTTGATCTGTAACTTCGCATGGTGATACATGTATTGCATGAGACTATGGAGACGCGTATCCCTGTCGACGCATCATGTTTTCGTCCTTTGACATTTCATTCATTCGATTTGTTCAGTTTTTGTTTGTTACTTTGAATTAAACATATGTAAACTTCTGTTTTAATTGAAGTCAAATAGTATTTTTTGTATTCTTGCGTATTTTTTTTAACGTTTTAATACACATAAATGCTACACGTAAGTATTCACAAGCCTTAGGTGCAATTTATTTTGGTTGAAAACAAAAATTGTTTAACAATTGAAAAAGAAGAATTATATGTTCCACAAATCGTTTCCAATGCCTTGTCTTCATTTGTGAGACTGACATCACCGAGAGCGACTTATCAATGAATGTTTACTTTCAATGAACATTATGACGAATCACAGTTATATCTTCATCAAGAACATTATTATATGACCATCGAAGTTATCTGTATAGTTCGAACTTCTTGATCCTTAGTTTTATAAGTTGTTGTTTCTGGACTGTTGATGATTACCGTTTTCTCTTGGTCATGGTTAAATTTACATCCTTTGTATCTTCTCCCTTTTTTATTTTCGAAGTGTTGGTTGTTGACATTCATAAAGCCAGCACTATTGTTGTTATGCAAAACTTTCAGGGCAAACTGCTACTAAACGTTTCATAAATGATACAATTATGATCCTAGTTACTAATATATATACTGCTGCATTTTTTCAATAATAGAAAAGATAAAAGGACAAAGAGTCGCAACTGATTTGTAGAGATTCCCATCCAATCTATTTAAATTTGAATTGTACTTGTTACGGCTTAATACGAAACGCAAATACGGCCATAGATCAGACATGATAAACAATGCAAATGATACTGGTAATCAACAGTCTCACCAGTATTTTTTTTAAATGCGAGTTTGCATCATCGAAATTGTAAATCACAGGTCTTACATCAACTCTCCGTAGACAAAATTGTTGGTAAACATATTCTATCCTGTCCTTCAAATGTGATGCATATTTTCAACTCTGTTCCTCGACGTAGACGCAGTCATGGTCATCGTCAAATATACATCACCTACTTTCATTTATGAACTTGTGCCCCGTTTATTTTTACATGCTTACCGATGTTGTCTGTTTGTTTTGTTCACATTGTTGTCAATAAAATGGAATTGTATGCAAAGGTTAGACAAGTAAGAGCTTTAGCTAGATTTGAAATCAGCTTTTATTCACCATTTTCTACATAAGGATATGCCTGTACCAAATCAGTGATAAGACAGTTGTTTTCCATTCGTTTGATGCGTTTGAGCTTTTTACTTTGTCATGTGACGAGGGACTGTCCGTTTTGAAATGTGTGGAAACCCATTACAAAGTCCCACTCAATCCAATACAAATTTACAGCTGTCATTTCGGATATGGCTAGTTGGTCAGACCAGTTCGTATTGACAAAGATCCAACAGAGTTAAGATCCTCTCTGAAGCTTTCTTTTGCAAAAAAAAGAAGGTCCCGATGTCTTTCACTTATGCATATCTTTCATCATAAATCATTTCAATCTAACACACCTCCATACTTAAAAGATAGGCTGTGCATATCAGCTGTTATACCTTTAGCAATCATTGCAAATATACAGAAGGGTTATTAATTAGTATAGGATCATTCGAATTCAAAAGGCAACTCAATTAAGAATTTGTTATGACAATAAAAAAGTAACTATAAGGGTTATAAATACACTCTAACGTGATATTGCATTGATATAAGGATATGTGGTATGATTGCCAGTGAGACTACCATACATCAAAGCTCAAATGAAGTGGACAAAGTTTTTCTTTTCTCTTAAAAAAGGCGATAGACTTTACGCCTTATAGGGGTCAATTTTATGTCTGATAAGCTATACATACAAACTAACTATTATCGAGTAATATTCTAGAACGAACATGCATGTTGGTTAAGATCATTTTTGGTTCGTACCTATGAATGGTTCTTCATAACGAACCGATTATAAAGACAAAAAGGAATAAAAGGAGATTTCATGTGTGACATATGAATATTTCCATTCATGTTGACTCTTCATTGAATAAATATGTATCAATGGGTATTAGCTTTCAAAATATATTGTTTAATAATATTTGACAAATTATCAATGATCCATGGAAATGTGGAAAAGGTCAGATGAACTCTGTTAGACTGACTAATAAATACACCTTACAATTATTCTACACACCAACTCCCCAAATATAGTTAACCTACTGCTGTTAGTATACGATATTATATAGACCTAACCAAGAAAACAAAACAAACAAAATTTTACCATATGACCCATGAAAATGACCTCAATGTCAAATAAAATCTGCCATACCTATATACATCCCTTGAAATCATTGTTGACCACTGCTTTTAGTATCTGAAATATGGATTTTACAATGAAAACTTTGACAATCACTAATCCATGATTAGGTTAACTGTCAAGCATTGTTATCCTATTACTCATAATAAACGAGAATTTTACATGACAATAAACTGCTTCGCTGAGCGCAGATAGATACGACCGCAGACGTCCATCCCTGAACAGTTGTGACAAAAATGGACACAATATTCAAGCTTAATACAGGTCTGAATTTGGAATGTAATTAAATATTTGACACATTATAGATTTCTGACACAGAATAAATGTATTCAAAGAACTTGAAATTGGTTGTAGGGTTTGAACTTATATTCAATTGAAGATTTCTTGCTGTTATGCAATACACTGTGCAGCAAATCTGTTTTCAGACTATATACAAAGAATTAGCGGAAAAAAAATGTGACCCTTAAATTTTTTTCTTTGGAAAATTGACAATTTCTTAAATCTTGAGGGGAAAAAATTTACCCCCTTTCAAAAACAATAATTTAGAAGAAATTTTCTTTTTGTAAAATGTGATACAAATTAGGAGACATCCATACAAGTTATTGTTTTGGTCCTTTTTTTTGCTCCTAATTCCTAAACGGTTGGGACCATGACCCCCAATAACAATCCAAATCTTCCTTTTGTGGTATTGAATCTTTTGATGAGTCTTTTGGAGACGAAACGTGCGTCTGTCGTAAATATAAATTTTACTCCTGGTATCTCTGATGAGTTTATTTGCAACCACTGGGTCGTTGCCACTGCTGGTAGAGATTTATTTCCCCGAGGATATCACCAGACCAGTAGTCAGCATTTTGTGTTGATTTGAGTTATCATTGATATGTTCATAATTATAAAATAACTGTTAACAAAACTTTGAAATTTTGAAAAAACTAAGGTTTTTCTACCTCAGGAATAGATTTCCTTAGCTGTATTTGGCCAAATTTTTAGGAATGTTTGGCCCTCAATGCTCATCAACTTCGTTTATTTGGCCCTGTAAACATTTGATTCGAGCGTCACTGATGAGTCTTTTGGAGACGAAACGCGCGTGTGGCATAAATATAAAATTTTAATCCTGGTATCTATGATGAGTTTATTTGGTTAAATTTCATAGAGATCCACATGTACACTTAAACTGAACATATCGTCCGGAAACCAAATATCGTTGGATGACGTTGACGCAGACGACGACGACGACGACGACGATGACCACGACATGATACCAATATACGACCGCAAAAAGTAATTTTCAATTTCATAAGAATGAAAAGAAACATGTAGACTTGAGATTGCTTACAATGAAATATTCCATATAACTATGGTATTACTTTCAAAGGGTAAAACTCACTAAATAATTTGATCAGCATAGGTTTTTAAAACTTGTCATGAGACATTGATAATAAATAAACATTTGATATAAATGGGAGGTTGGTTACAAAAGCATGGATGAATGTACAGAAACAATGGGACTTGCAGACAAACAGATGGATGTAGGCTAATATTTCTATGTCCTCTGAACTGTTGCACAGATGACAAAAATAACTCCAGAATTACAACATTTCAATTGTCTATGAGATGCATGTCATATTACCAACTAATAATTACTGTTGGTTTGATTGTTGGTAGCAAATTATTAAGTTTTCAACTCACTCAGAATGTAATTAAGGTATGGTATATAATTACATGTTTTTTCTGATCTGTTGATATTAGGTTAATTAAATATGCCTTGTATGAAAAGTGAATTTTATCTTTAAACTCAGAATTTTCGTCATAGTATGATAAATAATTTAGGAACACATTAATTTCTGAATTAAATGAGCATACCTTTTTTCTTAAAGTTATGATATTGATGTTTAATCAATTTAACTCTACCAAATTCTATTTAAAACCCTATTGTTTTCCAATTTAAATTCAGTGTATTTGACTGAAGTGATTTATCTCCCTTTGTTCAATAGTCATCAATAGAAATATTATACAGGTAATAACTATTTCCTTATTGAATTTAACCTATAAAAGGATGTTTACATTACCTGTTAAAAACCCTAGGATTATCTCCGATTATCTCATACCTGTCCATGTCAGGTGACAGTCAATGTGTTATAAGTCATCTAAACAATTGATGCCATGAAAGATTGCTGTAGGTTAATACACATACTATTGATGATATAAAAATGAAGACTTAAAGGAACCCCACACATCTGTGTTGGTTAATTTCTGGGACCAATGTTTGGCGATAAATATAAAATAAAAATAAAAATTGACAAAAGAATAATTCCTTGTTAAAATAGATAACTGAATGGAAGATATTTCAGCATCTTTTTATGATTTTTCATCCCAATATCCTTTTAATAAACAGCTGCGCCATGAAAGCATGATACGCCCGACGTCTTGTGTGGAAGTTTTATGCAATAATGATAAATAGTTTCTGAGAAAGTTTTAAGCCATTACCATTTATTGCTTTTGAGACACGGGGGGACATGTGAAACGGCACCCTGTTTTTTTTTTACAAAATTTTGAATCAAACCAAAAAGTATACAGATCTTACGATTAATATAACAAAGAAGTGTGTACAGTTTCAAGCAATAATCATAAATTGTTTTTGAGATACGGCGCGACATGTAAAAAAAAACCTCCCCCTTTTTTTTTACAAAATACTCAATAACTCAAAAATAAAATTTTGAGTCATCTCCAAAAAGTATACAGATCTTTAGATTAATATAACAAAGAAGTGTGTAAAGTTTTAAGCAATAATCATAAATCGTTTTTGAGATACGGCACGACATGTAAAAACCCCCTCCCCTTTTTTTTACAAAATACTCAATAACTCAAAAATGAAATTTTGAATC
The DNA here is from genome assembly GCA_019925275.1 of Mytilus edulis. Classification (NCBI taxonomy): domain Eukaryota; kingdom Metazoa; phylum Mollusca; class Bivalvia; order Mytilida; family Mytilidae; genus Mytilus; species Mytilus edulis. Next base: position 39,269,324 of record CM034356.1, on the reverse strand, counting down.
ATCACCAAAAAGTATACAGATATTAAGATTGATATAACTAAGAAGTGTGTAAAGTTTAAAGCAATAATCAAGAATCGTTTTTGAGATACGGTGCGACATGTGACAAAAACACACCCCTGTTTTAGAAACAATGTGCCGTAACTCAAAAAGTTTAAATCTTATTTTCACCAAAAAGTATACAGATCATTTGACCATCATAAAAAACAACTATATCAAGTTTCATGAAATTTAGATAAGTCGTTCTCAAGTTACGGTGCGATATGTTTACGCCGGACAGACGGATAGACAGACGGACGGACGGACGGACACCGGACATTTGTATACCATAATACGTCCCGTCAAAATTTTGACGGGCGTCTAAAAAGATGGTAGATTTATAAGGGAATTTCTTTTGTGAATGCTGTCAGAGTCATCCATGTCTCTGGAACAGCACTTGTATTCAGTAAGGTATTCCCACTACCTCAAACTAAACCTTTAATCTACTTCAAGATTGAGAGACCAAGGAACATAGACTAACAGATAGAGAGAAGCACAGAATGGAAACAAAATTTTTAACTAAGTTATTCAGTTTAGTCTTAAACCACATGTCATGTAACTTTGTATTTACAGTTTGTAACTTGGTGAGTTTATATAAAAGTTATGAAGAGAACATTTACAGTCATTAAATGATAATCTTACTATTGTAGGACGTGTATAGAAATACAAAAGTTAATCGAAATAGTATTTTTCGATTATGAAGATTTCTGAAATTCCATGAACATTTAAGTAAGGTAACTGATGTTTGGAAACTGTTTACTCTAGAATGTATGCATCTTAATCATAACTTTTCAAAAAAATCTATTTATCAGAAAAAAGGTTATTTTTTAAATCTAAATGTGTCTTCCAATACTATTTCTTGACTATGACAAAGCTTAAGTCAGTGACCAAAACCCAGGGAGATTTGTCTTCTTGTTTTTTCTTGGTCATGGAAAAGCTTCTCTCCAAGTAATCTTAAAGGATGACCTATGATAAGAGCTATCATTTGAGCCTTGAAATTGCAAAACTTGTAAAATTATTTAAGGTTTTACTCATACATTGTGACTTGGATGGAGAGTTGTCTCATTGACACTCATACCACATCGTTTGCAAAACATCTTTTTAGTAAAGTTTTTGACCATATCTAGTTCTTGCTGACATAATCACAGGTGCTTGAGGACAGGATCCTGTATGAGCCCCATATAGTCCCTCTCCCTTATTATCATGTCGAGATTCACGTTGATAGTAAACATGCATATTTAGAGTATAAATATGGTATATTAGTATATATATGGTACAAATAAGTGATATATATCGAAAAATCTGAGATTTATGATAATAAGGGAGAGGGACTATATGGGGCTCATACAGGATCCTGTCCTCAAGCACCTGTGGACATAATCCAACAACCTGGCATTTTGTTTCAGTTATAGTTGGCAGTATTTCTAATATGTGAGAAAAAAGTAAAAATTCAATACTGATGAGTAATACTCGAAAGTCCAATGAACATCTGAAGTGATGCTATTTGGCAGATTCATCACGACTTTTGATTTTCAAAACTTTTAACCACTTTTTTTTTTTTTTTTTTTTTTTTTTATCTAAAATCTGATTTATTGCACTATTGCTGTTATAACTAATACCATGTCTACAGCATTTGACAGGGCATCCCTGAAGCGTTAGTTTTACTGAACAAACAGGGAGATTGTTCAGTAAATTATTAATAATAATAATAAATGGTTAGATTTACATGTTACAATATTGTGTATACAGATTATACAGATTACTACAGAAATTATTTTCCGGAAAAAAATACATTCGTGAACCGCTTTGACTCTGTATATATGCTAGTTGACCTGGTCATGACCTATTGATCAAGGATTACACGATGGAGGCAGATTAACAGTTAGTTTTAACCACTAACTGAACCTAAATGTTGACCAGGCAGACAATTTACATTATTGGGTATGCCTCAGATTTGCATAAATAAAGGCAACAGTATTATACCGCTGTTCAAAACTCATAAACCCATGGACAAAAAACAAAATCGGGGTAACAAACTAAAACTGAGGAAAACGCATTAAATTTAAGAGGAGAACAACGACACAACATTAAAATGTAACACACACAGAAAAACGGACTAAGCATTAGACAAAATCCTGAAATGCATAACATTTGACAAATAGTTTTCTTTCAGGTATAAGTGTACATGCAAATTATTTTTTGTGTATCTTCTTTTTTTTCAGATATAATTAGGCTCGATTTCAAAAACTCATTCTATCAGCTCATATAATTACTGCAAATGAATGTTGACAAAAAAAAATAACACACTAATGCTCAACTGTATCACAAATAGTGCCTTGACTCATCGATTTTGCTTTTCTAAAAAGATAGTGAATTTTCATCAATTGTTGAACAATCAGAGTACAAATTATTTCATATCTACGAATTTTACTCTTTCAGCTATAGGTTGCACTTCTGTAATTGTAGACAATGCAATTCCCGTGAGAACTCCCTTTACGACTAAAACTGTGCCACTTTTACTATGAAGTTTCATAAAAAAATAATCTTAGAAGTTGATATGCACTTCTATTTTATTTAAAGGTCAAAACATAGAGCCGAGCGGCATATTTTCAACATGTATATATGGCCCAAAGCTCTAAGAGTTCAAACTTATACTAAAATTCGGTACTACCCCTTCCTTCAATTTTGGCCTACCTCAGAATTGAAAATTCACCACAACCATGTTTATATATACACTACCATCCCTTAGTTATGTCTCTATGAGATAAAACTTAAAGATCATGACTGGGAACAAGTATGTTAACAAAACAAAATTTCCATCAAAGAGGCTTGGTTTGTGAAACTGTTGTGTTACAAAGTGCAACCTATAACCTTTCAAAATTGTTTTAACAAAAGTTGTAATTTCAATTTTATGACAGTACTAAACTGATGTATTTTATATTGAATTAACTTCATAATTTCAAATTGATTTTGGAGACAATAACACAAATAAATAACTAATATAAGTCAAGTTATATTAAAAATATTTCTTTGTAAAACAACAAGTAAAATCAAATATGAAAATTATCTGATCAGTTTACCCTGACATAATTAAAATATAAGACATATATTTTTTTCCAGCATATATAGTTTTGTTCGTGGGTAACATGGGTGCATTGATTAAAATAAAATGATTTATCTTAGTATAACATTTTTCGTTCTATTTTAACATCATGCATACCTTATTTACATATGAATGTTCAAATCTAAATTATCCTACCCTTGAACCTTTTAAACTAGGAAGTAAAAACCATGTGGTAAACACAAGGTATTTCTGACAATATCTATCTAGGATCTACACAAAAAAAAGTCAGCTCTGTTCATTATGGCTTTATCCAAACCCCAATTAGGAATACAATCTCCTATTCAGTGTCAATTATGTGAACGGGATTCTAAAATCTCCTGGAAATGTTTAGAATGTGACTTACTGATGTGTAGTTCATGTAAAAATAACATTCACCCGAAATTTAAAGCTGCAGGGGGACATAGAATAATAGCAATCAAGGATATTGATAGTACATCATCACTTAGCAAGGATTCTGTTAATGTTGATATAACTGTTGTTGAAGAATATCAAACCAATTTAAAGGGGATTGTTCAACTTGCAATATCCTTGGATGATTCGTTGTGGATTGGCGAAGGGTTCCATAAAAAGGGGGTGAGATTATTTTCTTCCTACAAAGCATTGCAGAAAGTAAAATGCGAGGGAAATAAACTAAAGGTGATATCTAGTTTTAATATTGAGGTTTACGGGATAGCCATAACACCTGGTAATGACTTACTCATAGCTACCGATGGGCAATTCCTTAAACAAATCAAAAGTGGAACAAATAAAATTTTAGACACTGTTTATGATTTGAAAACATATAAGCCTGAGACGATCTATGTTACCAGAAATAATAAAGTTATAGTAGGAGTTTCTTTTACTGAAACAAAATGCATGGTGATAGTAATGGATCAGAAGGGGAACCACGAGAAGGTGTATGGTGAGGGCCAGACTAGCAGTATTTCTTTTCGCTATATATACAAAATAACTTCAACTAATGATGGCCATATATTTGCGATAGATCAACTAAATGATGAGTATGATGGAAGAGTTGTTGTAATGCTAAGACCAGAAGGCACAATTAATACCTATTCTGGACATTCAGCTGTCAACACTGAAGATACAAGATTTAGTCCAACAGATTTAATAACAACACCTAGTGACAATGTCATTGTTGTGGATATAGTCACCAGTACTCTTCACATCTTAAATTCTTCAGGTAACCTGATCACATATATCAGCACTACAGACAAAAAAAGGATAGTGCAAAATCCATTTACCATCGGACTTGCAATGGTAGGACAATTTTGTATGATATATTTAGGAACTTCTACCGAAGAAGACAGTAAAGAAAAAGGAAAACTTTATAAACTGAACTTGATAGGTTGTTAATTATCAGGACTTACAATCAAATACTTGGTAGTAATTTCAATTATATTCAAATGTAAATACATTAATAAATACACTCATAATCATTATGTACAAGCTTACTTTTCTTTAAGGTATATAACCCCTAATCTGGGCTCAGTCTGAAAGAACAAATAAAAAGGTTGTATATATTTAAACAAAATAATTCCAACGCATAGCTGTTATTTTGTCAATAAGGGAAATATTTTGGATAGCATAAGTTAAAACTCTCAAAGGTGAATGAAAAATTTTACAAAATAAAAAAAACAAAATTCCAATTTAAACCTCATTTTCTCAAAATTAAGCATGGTAAGCCATGTTTAATTCCCCTTTTTTTAATTTCTTAACGACGTGTTATATTGTTCTTTAAATTGTCTTTGTTCTATTATTAATACTACTTTTACTGTTTGGTCTGCTATCTGTGATATCTATTTGACGTGGCTCGGTTCTTATACATCCCGTCAATGTGTTCGTATTATCTTTCATTTTTGTTGGTGTGTTTTGTATGTGCGACTTTTTGTGTTTCTTTGGTACATATGACGTCACTCTGTACTTTTAAAGATCCCGCCATTATGTTATTCTTCTATTATATGTCATTATGTTATTGTTTTATTATAAATTTTAAAATACTTTGAACGACAAAATCATTTTACTCGCGTAGTGGTATTAACCATATGTGGATTCTTAAAAATTCTAAAGAGCTTCTGTGAATATGACAGTTGTTGTCCATTCGTTTGATGTGTTTTATCATTTGATTTTGCCATTTGATTAGTGACTCTCCGTTTTGAATTTTCATCGGAGTTCAGTATTTTTGTGATTTTTTTGTTGTTTGACAAATCTCTAAATCACAACCCAACCGAAAAGCAGATAAACAACCAAAGTCTACAAATGAGTCTTCAATATACTGCACCCAAAGGCGGGCTTCAGCTGTCCCTAAATAATGGAATAAGCGCAAAAATGTGGCCGAGTTAATCTTTTGTTGTGAGATCTCAACCCTCCCCCTGTACCCTTAGCTACTGTAGAATAAACAAACACACGGCAGTTAAAAAGAAGTCAGAGTCCGATGTCAGAATAGGTAACATAAGAAACTAAGTAAAATGACAACACAGGACTGCAGAAAGTAAGATGTGAAGGAGATAAGTTGAAGATAATATATATCTAGTTTTAACATTGAATTTTGGGACATTGCTGTTAACCCTGGTAATGACTTAATCATAGCTACTTATGGCCCAATACAGAATACTGAAACAGGGAAAAAATTGGGGAAAAAAATGTAGGCACTGTTTATAATCTGAAGCCATACCAACCTTTGTCCATTCATGTTACCAGAAGAAGAACAAAGATATTTGGAACTCATGAGAGACACAACTCATCATACAAAAGAAGGCATTGGGTTAGTGGTAGTAATGGACCATGGTGGGAATCGTGAAAATGAGTATGGTGAAGAGCAGACTAAAGGTACTTCATTCACTTACCCATCAAAAATAGTTACAAATAGCAATGATAATATTTTTGTTGCTGATCAAAGTCTGGAACTTATGAAGGATGTGTGGTAGTGCTAGGACAGGGTAACACCATAAATATCTATTCTGGGCATGCAGTCGTCAACACTGAAGATAACCCATTTTCCCCAAGTGATTTAACAACAACCCCTGCTGATAATGTCATTGTTTCAAATATAAACAGCAGCACTCTTCATATCTTAAATTCCGCAGGACAACTGATTACATACATTTGCCTAAAAGACAAAGGAATAACAACACCAATTTAAATGGACTTGTAATGGGGGGATATTTTTGCATGCTCTATATAGGATTTTCTGAACATGACAGTAACGACGCCAAACTATGCAAATTGAACATAGGGTGTTAATTACCATAGATTATCTTATTAAAAGAAAAATTAATTAACTGTACATTTATCAAATACACTAATGATTTCATGCAAAAATGGGCTTTTCATTTTCTAATCATCTGGTTTTTACATTCACATTAAATTCTTTTAAAAGTAACAATAACGAATAATTATTTGAGACCTCTGACAAATCAAAACAAATATATTTTGATGAATTGCGATAAAATTTTAATCGATTTGTAAAAATATTTGTATCAATTTTCAATTGAAGATTTCTTGCTATTGCACAAAACTGTGCAATTGAAAATTTCTTGCTATTGCGTAGTATTGTGCTATTGCGCAGTACTGTGCAATTGAGGATTTCTTGCTATTGCGTAGAATTGTGCTTGCAATTGCGAATTGTGCAATTGAAGATTTCTTGCTATTGCGCAATACTGTGCATTTGAAGATTTCTTGCTATTGTGCAATATTGTGCTATTGCTCCATATTGTGCATTTGAAGATTTCTTGCTATTGCACAATACTGTGCAATTGAAGATTTCTTGTTATTGTGCAATATAATGCATTTGAAGATTTCTTGTTATTGCGCAATACTATGCAATAGTAGATTTATTGTTATTGTGTTATTGCGCAATACTGTTCAATTGGATATTTCTTGCTATTGAGCAATACTGTGCAATTGATGATTGCTTGCTATTGTGCAATACTGTGCAATTGAAGATTTCTTACTATTGTGCAATATTGTGCTTTTGTGCTATTGCGCAATACTGTTCAATTGGATATTTCTTGCTATTGCGCAATATTGTGCAATTGAGGATTTCTTGCTATTGCACAATATACTGTGCAATTTAAGATTTCTTGCTATTGTGCAATATTTTGCCATTGTGCTATTGTGCAATATTGTGCTATTGTGCAAAACTATGCAATTAAAGATTTCTTGCTTTTGCACAATACTGTGCAATTGAAGATTTCTTGCAATTTCACAATACTGTGCAATAGTAGATTTATTGTTATTGTGCAATTATGTGCTATAGCGCAATACTATGCAATTAAAGATGTCTCTTCTTTTTTTTAATACCTTTTTTTTCTGTTATATTTCAATTGAAGATTTCTTGCTATTGCACAATACTGTGTATTTGAAGATTACTTGCTATTGCGTAGTAATGTGCTATTGCGCAATACTGTGCAATTAGATATTTCTTGCTATTGTGCAATACTGTGCAATTGAGGATTTTTCGCTATTCCGCAATACTGTGAAATGGAAGATTTCTTGCTATTGTGCAATATTGTGCTATTGCACAATACTATGCAATTGAAGATTTCTTGCTATTGCACAATACTGTGCAATTGAAGATTTCTTGCTATTGCGCAATACCGATCACACAAAGAATACTCTATCATAAATCATTACTAATGTATAAAGCAAAACATGGCTTAGCTCCAGAATATATGTCCAGTCTTATTTTATCAGCTTCTGCAAATCAAAAATACAATACGAGATTTTCATCCTCAGATAATTTTTTTAATTCCAATACCAAATACAGAGTTGTATAAGTATTTTTTTATTTTAATGTAGTTATTATTGTATTAAGAGAGCCTTATTGAAAATTAGTGTAATCCAAATGAGTTACTCTCTCTAAATAAAGATATTATTATTATTATTATTATTATTATTATTATTATTATTATTATTATTATTATTATTATTATTATTATTATTATTATTATTATTATTATTATTATTATTATTATTATTATTATTATTATTGAAAATTTCTTGCAATTGCGAAAAACTGTGCAATTGAAGATTTCTTGCTATTGTGCAATACTGTGCTTTAGCGCAATACTGTGCTATAGCACAATAATGTGCTATAACGCAATACTGTGCTATAGCGCAATACTATGTAATTGAAGATTTTTTTTTTTTTAATATTTCATGATTTTTAATAACTTTTTTTTCTGTTATATTTCAATAGAAGATTTCTTGCTATTGCATAATACTTCATATAATCATGATAATTATTTACACATCATGGTTGGTGTGTATCTTCTGCCATATCAGTATCTGTATACGACCGCATAAAAAATGTTTGCGTCGTATATTGGTATAATGTCGTCGTCGTTGTCAGCGTCTTCATTGTCGGCGTCGTCCGAAGACACATTTGGTTTCCAGACAATATCTTTAGTTTCAGTGAATTGATCTCTATGAGATTTTACTGGAAGGTTCAATTATTATAGCACAAAAGGTGTTGATTGACGAATAATGGCTTCAATTGGAATCACATATTTTACATTACCATTAAAGACTGGATTCATTTCAGTCTTAAGTCTACTAACGTTTGTTGATCTATCAGCTCGATTAAAGGATCACTCTGATTCAAACAAAAATTTCTCTGAAACTGACATTATCAAGATGCTTGATTTCTTGATTGACAACATATTTGTTACGTTCGGAGGACGTGTTTTTCAACAGACTATCGGCATTCCAATGGGAACGAATTGTGCCCCTCTTCTTGCCGACTTGTTTCTTTATTATTATGAGGCTGACTTCATACAGGAACTTCTTAGGAAGAAAGATAAGAAGTTAGTCGTAACTACAATCCCCTTCCCTTTCATAAATGTGACCTACCGAATTGGACTATTTACCGGATTTGTTATCTCATAAGCAACACGACGGGTGCCACATGTGGAGCAGGATCTGCTTACCCTTCCGGAGCACCTGAGATCACCCCTAGTTTTTGGTGGGGTTCGTGTTGTTTATTCTTTAGTTTTCTATGTTGTGTCATGTGTACTATTGTTTGTCTGTTTGTCCTTTTCATTTTTAGCCATGGCGTTGTCAGTTCATTTTCGATTTATGAGTTTGACTGTCCCTCTGGTATCTTTCGTCCCTCTTTCACGAGGAAAATTTCTTCTTGAACTACGACCTTTTTGATAATAGCCATCGTTGACAAAAGCTAATTCTTCTTTAACAGTTACAATAGAGTCTCGTTCTCCATAAACATTTTGAGATTTTGATGCAAATATTCTATTCAACGCAGATTTCATTGTGTCCAATTTAAGGTCAGAACATGCAGTTAATGCCAGCTGACGATTACTTTGACGTAATCCAGCATTGTCCAGAAGTTTACAATCTAGGATTGCGTCTGGAAGTCCCATATCCATTTCTTACATTTATCATATCTCTGCTCAAACTCAATGATATAATCAGACATGCTTACATATTCTCCTCTGTGGAACTTATCTAATATAGTATAAGCAGCATAAGCCTGGTCTACTTTATCCTGCTCAAAACGCTAGTCCTACTCAGTTATCAGCTTATCTACTCCTTCATCAACATTTAAATGACTGGGATCTACATCTACTTCTAGGGCTACTTCCCTTGGTTTCCTTGTAACGACAAAGCTAAAGCCAAAACCTCTCTTCTTGTTGTAAAGATCAATCACGAGTTGCCACATTTTTACCTCATTTTTCCATTGTTGATAACTCGTATCTTTGGTCAAACCTGGTGGATTCTTGTAACTAGGTGCTGTTTTAATCTTTATTAGCTCTGCTACCACTGTTGATTGACGAATAATGGCTTCAATATAACTTGTCTAATATAATGTCTTTACTATAAACTAAACCCATGAACTGGAAAATGATATAAACAAAATAATAGAAAAGCCAATAGTTAACAGAAGGAATGTTGGGATTGATTTTGGGGGTTATGGTACCAACAGTTTAGAAATTAAGGGCCAATAAATTGCTTCGCCGATCGCAGCTGGATACGACCCAACCATGAACAGTTGGGGCAAAAATGGACACAATATTCGCACTTGATACAGGTCTGAATTTGAATTGTAATTAAATATTTGACACATAATAGGTTTCTGACACAGAATAACTGTAGTCAAAGAAATTGAATTGGTTATGTGATTTGAATTCATATTAATTTTTTTTTTTGCTTTTGTGCACTACACTATGCTGGAGGGGCAATAAGTTTTACCCTTGTCCATCTGTACATGCGTTCATCCTTAAACTGGTTTCTGTTCTCTAACTTTGGTGTGCCTCAACCAAATGTTATGAAACTTAAACACAATGCTTATTAATACAAAACACAGATCAGGTAAGAACAAGGGTAGCGTCACTTTTGCCATTCTACAGTTATGCCCCTTTACAAATGAAAAAAAAATGCTAAATCTTTTGTTTCCTTTCTCTACCTTTAGTTTGCCTCATTCAAATATTATGAAACCTATAATATATGCAATGTCTAAGCTCATTACCAGAAAACATGGTGGCCTCACTTTTACTGTTCTAGAGTTATGCCCCTTTACAAATGAAAAAAGTGCAGAATTTTTCGTTTTTGTTCTCTAACTAAGTTTTCCTCAAGCAAATGTTGTGAAACTAATACACAATGCTCATTACCACAGAACACAGATACAGCAAAAATTTGGGTACCGTTCTTAAGTAATGTATCTTTACATTCTTATTATTTCAACATCTTGATGCATTTAATAAACTAAAACACATTCTAAACCCCATCCCCGAACTTGTTTGTCATATTGGAGTCTTCATTAAGCAGTCTTTAGAACTGAGAGGGTCAGACCCATGTCATTGTGTTTTATACATCAATTTATAATTTGAACTCTTAAAATATGTTCTATTATATTGTATTGTATTCACTGTATTTAAAATGTATAATTGTTTGTTTGTATTGCTTGACCCTATGGGTGTAATTTTGCAATAAAGATATATATCCAAGCGGGGCATCATGTGTGCCCCACAGACACATTTCCCATTTATCTTAATATTTGGTGCCTGTTTACCCATCATTGAATTTCGTTACCTTTGTGCACGAATATTGAGTGAATATTTGAGCTTAAGAGTTTTTATCAATGTTAAATTTGGGAGAGAAAAATTCAGACACATTTTGATGAAGAAAATAATTGGACCAATTAGGAATGTGAAATTGGACATGTTTGGCCGATTTGTTGTTTTAAGGACATCTTTGAACGACATGAACACGTCTGTGAAAGTTACATATATATGTGAGAAATCAATTTTTTTTACAGGTAATCCTCTGAATGTGATTGCCATAGGTGGTTAAGGTAAGAATCATTCAGTCAGCAGATATATCCATTTAAATAAATTTCACACGATTTCACCTCACAGTTGGTAACATTGCCGCACTTCATGATTGTGAAATTTGAAGGAAAGAAAATACAGGGTTGTTTTTTTTTCACAAAAATTTACAAACTGAAATAGGGACCTTTATAGTTGGAAGTTTTTCCCCTTTTTCCTAAACGGTTTGAGCCATAACCACCCGAAGCCAATTCTTACCATCCCTTTGTGGTATGGCAACTTGTGGTATAATTTCAGAGAGATCCATACATAATTCCACAAGTTATTGTCTGGAAACAAGAAAAATTCTTATTTGGGCACCTTTTTTGCCCCCTAATTCCTAAACTATTGGGGCTATAACCCTCAAAATCAATCTCAACCTTCCTTTTGTGGTCATAACCTTGTCTTTAAATCTCATAGATTTCTATTTACTTATACTAAAGTTATTGTCTGGAAAGCAAATGTCTTCGGAAGACGACGCTGTGATACCAATATACGACCACAAAAATGTTTGCGGTCATATACAAACACTATTCAGCTTTTTTAGCAGTTGCTAATCCATGAAAATGAAGTCAAGGAAATGAATGGACATATGGCAAATTGAAACTTTGTAACACACACGTCTGTATACAAAGGATGAAGCATCCAAGTCTTCTACACCCTTAAACATAAAGCTATAGACAAATAGTTTAAGTTCTGGTCTCAGTCAAAACATAATTCTTGTTATGCATTCTGTGAATTCCTTGAAGGGTAGACAAAAAATAAAGATGACATCATATTGCAATGCTTGTCAACATTTTATTACAAAATAATATCACCTTGGATGTTCCAAACATAATTCATTAAAACAATTGATTTTTATTTAAATCAATAACAATTGTCATTCAATATTTCAACATCAGTATCACAGAAAAATGTTGTTAACCATAGATTCATTGGTGATGGTTTACCTAAAAGCAGTTGTTATCTGTTCATTATAGATGTTTTCCACTGCATTCACTATAATACCAATACTTGTGTACAAGATTCAGAGGAAAATTTAACAAGCATTTGTTGACAGACCAAAATAATTTTGCATGGAAAACATCTTTTTCTTTTAGCATCTGTATTGATGTAAAATCTTTGTTTTGTTTGGAAGTAGATTGTTCGTTTAACTTAGAATTAAACTAAGTAAAAACAAAACTTTTAAAGTATACATTATTAATTCTTTTATGTTTTTTCTAGAAAATATTGCTTACACAAAAAATACTTTGCCTTTCAAATGGTTGTTAATTGCTTATCACTTATTGCAAATATATTTTCCTATCTATTTATGATGTCTAGTACTAACTTATATGACAGCATGCATGCTGGAAATCTTTTTTATTCCATTATGCATTATCTGGCTATTAAACAAATTACACTACAACAGTGCTTCAAAAATTAAAAGAAAGTGCATATAATCTAGCATGCAAGTTCACAAGATGTGGTGTATTAGTTCAAAATGTCTTGCCCATATTATAGGTATGGTATAGCTTTTAAATAGAGAAATGATGCACTACTGAAAATGTAAGAGAAAGTATTATAAAAACTTACAAAAAAAAGAAACGAATATGCATTGTTAAAGGAAAAGGCAATGATAAAGACACTTTTTTTTTATCCTCAATTTAATAAAATCAATAATTAAGTATTTCAATATCTCTTAAACTTAAACAATTATGTAAAAAATTGTAATTTTAAGATGTCTTTTATTTAGATCTACATATATGCATCAACCTTTTCCAATAACACATTCTGCTCATAAATTAACGAGGAGCAATTATCGTTTTGTTTTGTGCAATTTATAAGTACAATCTTGATCTGATTCCTATAGAGGATTATTCTCAGTTTGAATGTGACTTATGATTTGCACTAAACAAATTGTAATTGGTCTCTCAGATTCAAAACTCTCTACAGAAATCAAGAAACTATGTGTGAGAGTTCTTAAAATTTTCTTTTTGCCAACATATATTTTTATCAATAGCAATGAGCTACTTATAATGGCCATCTTGAACAGAGTTAGATTTAAGAATTGTTTCTTCTACCTATACAACAAATATGCAATCTTGACCCAGAGTTTATGTTTCCTTCTATGTTTCATGCACAATGTTTTTTCTTTCCTCTATACTTTGGTACCTGTACTGTGGATTCATTTATTTTGGTTGGTACCAATTTTCGTGGATTACTGAAAACTTGAATATTCGTGGATATTTGATTTCATGGTTTTCCCAATCTGTGTATACAAAGCCTATCAAAAATATGTTATTCATTGAACATTAGAATTCATGGTTCACCTGTATCCACGAAATACTGAAAATTGTTATCCAACGAATAATGATGAATCCACAGTAATTCCTAGTCATTGCTGGATATAAATAAAACCCATGTTTAATAATGATTTATCTTTGGTGAACATTTCTATAGATCTTTGATCAGAGATTCAATATGAACAAATACAATTTATAACAAACTCAACAAAATATGAAACATAAACAGTCAATGTAAAATTTAGAGGTTATAAAAGTAAGGGGACATTTTTTAATGGATGAGGAGTATTCAAAATATTATGACAGTAAAAAATCTCAACATATTTTTGCCTAATGGCAAATGTTGGTATATAATGTATCTGATAGTATAATGCTACATCTACAGCAAACTCAATTTTTGTATGCAATTGGATTAAAATGAATATACATGTAGCATCCAAATTAGGATTGAAAATTTCTCATCTTAAAAATGTAATTTTCCTATGGCAATTGTCATTTCTATTCAAGGTGGAGATACTCCAACTGGATCATGTGTTATAAAAGTGAACAAAATTATCATACAAACATATATACATATAGATGAAACTGATTTTTTTCCTCTCACTTCAAAAGCAACATTTTTGGGTAGATAACAATTATAATTAAAACATTGCCAAACAAAGATCAATTTTTATATGGCACAATTCATTACGTATTGGATTTATTAGAATAAAGGCAAGATTTAAAAAAAAGAAAAAGATTTTGAATGGCACAAATTATGTATTCATAGGTAAAACTGATATAACAAAAGAATAAAACTCAATTGTTAAAGGACTGTCAGACCTTCCAAAACATTTATATACACATAAAATATAAAAATACATCACAGTTTTTTTCTGATAATCATATTTAACATAAGATATATCAGGATTTATAAAAGCATTAATATATTCACTATAACTACTATATATATCATGGTTCATATCAAACTTTGTAGATTTCATATAGTCAAAGATAACCAAAAATTCATATAAAAGATCAGTTATTACTAACAAAGTTAGTTAAAACTAACAAATTGTGTTTTACTAATATTAATTTTTAGAAAACCAAAAAAACTATCGAAAATGACAAATGTAAACAAAAAGTAATATACAAGAATCAGTTTCTAAATTCACTAACAGAAAATTTGCATGTGTTTTTTAAGTGTTAATCTTAGAACACCAAAAACATATCAACATGAAACATGAAATCTTCCATATATTCAGCTAAATAAATTTGGTGCAATGATTTACAAAATATTATTGATTTTGATATCACATATTAATTTTTAAACAAAGCATGTGCCCTTTCATTAGGACAGAAATAAGAAGATATGTACTATACAAGTCCATCTGCAAAATTAATGTTTTCATGAAATCTAAATTGGAATATAAAACTAATAGAAAACTAGATTTTAGTAGAATTAAAGCTAGAAACGAAGTAAAAATTTGATACAAGATCAAATGACAGAAATAAAACAGTAAAGATGTATATAAAAATATTCTTTGGTATCCAATATGTAAGAAATTAAAAATGCTACACACATAATCTTATAGGTATAAATGTATTGTATTTTAATGATAGCCAATGTTTTTCAAAATGGTGATGGTTGAAAATATGTTGCACGGCAACATATTGGAATTATCATTTAACAGCAATTTGTCACATTCAATATTATACACTGATAATGCAATACAAATGCAATAAAATATATGCAATAGAAAACGAAACCGTTGCACACAATGTTAAACTAAATCTACCCTCACTCATTATTAGACATTGATGAAAAGTTACCTGCTCAGTGGGTATAGAAAAATTCAAAAGTGTTGTCAAACAGGAAGTGACTGACCAGCAGATCTGAAAATCATTTACATTGATATAAATAAATTAAGTTCCAAACCAAATACCAATTCATTCCTTGATGAACGTCAGAAATATCTATGAAATTTACTAATAGACAAAAATATATAAACAGACTGACAGACATGGTGATTGCTGTATAGCAAACACTCAATGAAAGGGTATACTATTGCTTTGTCTGTTATAATGAATTTCTTATTATTGAAAAACAGTAAATAGAAGAATAATTTAACGACAAGAAAAAACTCTGATGACATCAATCATGTAATTTATGTCATGAATATTCTAAATGCTGCCCAGGGAAAATTGAACTTACAAGAGTATTACACTAGAAACATAAATGAAACAATGAAAACGCATCATTTATTAAAATTAAAAAATATCTACTTTCTGACTTGCAAAAGATTCAAAAACACAATCAATTATAAACAGAAGACCTTAAGTATACAAACAAGACAAATAAAGCAACATAAGTAACAGAGAGGAAACAAGGGGTTCCATGTTATCATTTTTAACATTGAATTTTTTTTTTTTTTTACAATTCATTAGCTATATGATTGCGTGTGTTGGTTTAGAAAAAATGTGTGTTTTATGTTCTTTTTGTGAACAAGGCACTTAAACATGTTATCAACACAACTTACTTATTTAAGAAAAGCATGTTATTTCAGACTATCTAAGAACTTATTAAGTTTTTTGCAGTCTCTAATGTATAAACTAGGTCATTATTACCTTGTACTTTTATTGACCTTAATAAATGTTATCTTGTTTTAAACATAGAAGGAAACAAATTATTTATACATAAACTAAAGGGCAAGGTTGCAAAATTGTCATTAACATCCCATATGTACCCACTTGTCAGTCTTGACTGCGGTATCACTCGTAGATATATTAATTCAAACAAATGCAAAATGTGTAAAAATATAAAGATGACCTTTTTTTTTTGAATGATCCATTTTTAGATGCAAACTTATACCAAATATAATGACTCAAAGTCATTATTGTTTAGCAAAAGACATTTCAAGAGTCATTCATGCATAAAATATATGCTTGTCTTTTTTTCAAGCTGGGTTTCTAAGATGCATCTATTGCCCCAAAATGATTGCTCTACAACTGGTATTAGTCTTGATCTGAAGCATAACACAAAATTTAACAGTCTCTTATTTGTAAAATATATCTCTAAGTGATACAATCTAAGCATGAGCCTTTATAACTTTCTTGGGTATAATCATCTAATTTATATAATAAACTGAGCATATCGCTTAACTAGGAAAAATTAATGGATGAACAAATACAGAATGCTATACTCCCTCCTCTAGCAAAGGGAATAATAAAATATGATGAATGTAAAAACAGTTATCTAGTTTTAAACATACTAAATTTCATATTACAATATCAAGACAATTTGGAATATCTGTATCCATAAAATCTACATTTTGCAGTTGCCTAAAAGTTTCCTTGATTTTCCAGGACAATACACGAGATTTTAATATGCAACAAAAATTAAAATAAATAACTTCTGATATCAATCTTTTCATGGAATTCATAAAGACATGCTAACAATAAATTGAGTTACAAGATTATAGATTTTTTCAGGCTAATTAATTTAAGCATTTTCTACCTAAAGTTTTCCAAAGAAAATCCAATAGCTGTTTTAATGAAAGTTTTTGTAAATAAGAGAGGCCTATCAAAATACATTAATAAGAACTCATTACTATGCGTTACAAATAACTCAAATTTGCAAAAAAACTTCCTAAAACAATGCATAATCGTGATTTTTTTCTATATATACATATATAATGATTGTTAATGAATGGAATCACAAATTTCTTCATAAATTATCTCCCTTTTAGTCTTTCTTTAGTCGTCTGCTACTAAACCACATGGTCTTCGGAATTCTTGTCCCCGTTCATGGATCCATTTATTCGACACCCATTTGGTACCAACTAAAACTGGACACGCTGCATGCCTTGTGTCATAAATACCATCTCCATTTTTATACAGATTATACCAAAATGCTGCCATTCCCTAAAAAATTAAAATTTACTTTCACAATGATGTTCAGAATATAACCTTTTCCACGTCATTGTAGAATTAAATATATAACCAGGTGCTCCGCAGGGCGCAGCTTTATACGACCGCAGAGGTCGAACCCTGAACAGTTGGGGCAAGTATGGACAAAACATTCAAGCATGATACAGCTCTGAATTTGGATTGTGATCAAAATTTTGACATTACATGGGTTTTTTTTACACAAAACAAATGCCAAGATTTTACAAATCAATTAAAGATTTCTTCTTCAAACTTTTTAAATCTAAAATTAAATAGTTGACACAGCATAGGTTTCTGACACAGAATGAATGTGGTCTAATGAACTTAAAAGTTTTTTTTTGCCTTTGAGCAAATCACTATGCTGTTGAATATTAATCCTCTCAAAAAAATGTTTGAAGAAATTTTCTTTTTATTTATGAAATCTGAAATGAGAAAAATTTAACCCCCCCCCTTTTTTTTCACATCCCCGTTTCCCTTTTTCAAAACTGATATCAATTCAAATTTCTAATGGAGTTTGCAACAATAACTACTCATTTAAATACATCATAAAATATTAAGATGTAAAAAAACTGCTTGTTATCACTGAATGATAAAGATTATTTAAATTTATCAGTTGGTAGTAAAAAGTGTATATACATTGTATATTGTATATTACAAAGATTTAAGTTGATTCTGGACAAAGAAAGATAACTCCAATTAAAAAAAATTCTTGCTATTGCACAAATAGGATATTTCTTGCTTACTATTCTGGACAAAGAAAGATAACTCTAATTAAAAAAAAATTTGCTATTTCACAAAATTGTGCAATTAGATATTTCTTGCCATTGCACAATACTGTGCAATTGAAAAGACTTGCTATTGCACAATACTTAATATAATAATTTTAGATCCTGATTTGGACCAACTTGAAAACTGGGCCCATAATCAAAAATCTAAGTACATGTTTAGATTCAGCATATCAAAGAGGCCCAAGAATTCAATTTTTGTTAAAATCAAACTTAGTTTAATTTTGGACCCTTTGGACTTTAATGTAGAATTTGAAATTTGAAAACAGGACCAAAAATGAAGAATCTACATACACAGTTAGATTTGGCATATCAAAGAACCCCAAGGATTCAATTTTTGATGAAATCAAACAAAGTTTAATTTTGGACCCTTTGGACCTTAATGTAGACCAATTTGAAAACTGGACCAAAAAAACTTCAATAATCAAGAATCTAAGTACATTTTTAGATTCAACATATCAAAGAACCCAACCGATTCATTTTTTGTCAAAATCAAACTAAGTTTAATTTTGGACCCTTTGGACCTTAATGTAGACCAATTTGAAAACGGGACCAAAAGTTGAGAATCTACATATACAGTTAGATTCGGCATATCAAAGAACCCCAATTATTCAATTTTGATGAAATCAAACAAAGTTTAATTTTGGACCCTTTGGGCCCCTTTTTCCTAAACTGTTGGGACCAAAACTCCCAAAATCAATACCAACCTTCCTTTTATGGTCATAAGCCTTGTGTTTAAATTTCATAGATTTGTATTTACTTATACTAACATTATAGTGCGAAAACCAAGAAAAATGCTTATTTGGGTCCCTTTTTGGCCCCTAATTCCTAATCTGTTGGGTCCTAAACTCCCAAAATAAATACCAACCTTCCTTTTGTGGTCATAAACATTGTGTTTAAATTTCATAGATTTCCATTTACTTAACCTAAGGTTATAGTGCAAAAACCAAGAAAAATGCTTATTTGGGCCCTTTATTGGCCCCTTATTCCTAAACTATTGAAACCAAAACTCCCAAAATCAATTCCAATCTTTCTTTTGTGGTCATAAACCTTGTGTCAAAATTTCATAGATTTCTATTAACTTAAACTAAAGTTATGGTGCGAAAACCAAGAAAATGCTTATTTGGGCCCTTTTTGGCCCCTTATTCCTAAAATGTTGGGACCAAAACTCCCAAAATCAATACCAACCTTCCTTTTATGGTCATAAACCTTGTGTTAAAATTTCATAGATTTCTATTCACTTTTACTAAAGTTAGAGTGCGAAAACTAAAAGTATTCGGACGCCGGACGACGACGACGACGACAACGACGACGACGACGCAGACGCCAACGTGATAGCAATATACGACGAAAATTTTTTCAAAATTTGCGGTCGTATAAAAAAGTATTTTCTTTTTCTCAAAGTTTTAAATCAAAGTTGAGAAAGATTTTTTTTTATATAAAAATGCATTTACATTTTAGGGTCCATGGTACAAATTTTCCTAAATTTAGTGTAGGCAAACTAAAATAAGGGAATGGAATTAATTTTGATTGGGATGTGCAAATGGACAAGGGTAACAAAGAAAGTGTTTACTAAACCCCAATCTGAAACTTTATCACATCTACATCAACAGAGAATAGGAAGATTTATTTACTTTCTTCTTTAAAGAATTCATCATTCATAACAAGTCTGGATAATTAATCTTTATATCAAGAACCATAATCAATATGACAGTGATATATGAGTTCAACCAATGAACCTAGAGTTCAGGTATTAATTTTTACAACATCATGTGAGCTGCGTCTGACAGAAATTCACCTTATACAAATGAATATCAATACATCTAGATCTGGTAACCCTTTATGAGTTGAAAAAATGTCTACCAAAAATCTGTAACTGTTTGAAAATTGAGGTGTTAATAGAATCCAACAAAACAGACCAAAATTTGTCTTTTATTTCGTAATTGAATGTTCCAACGGTAATCATAGTGTTATACATGTACATGTATACATGCATTAGCATAAAGTCAATATTTTTGTCCGAAACAACGCATGTAAGACAAAGATGAAGATAACCTACCCTTTTAGGGAATATTTTTACTCCAATATATGGGAAGACTGTTGCTCCACCTGCTTCAACATCACTCATCTGTAAAATAAAGAAAATTCAAATTTTTAGACTTCAAATTCCATATTCAATATCCAAAACATTTGCAGATCAAACAATTAACGATTTCACTTTTTATATGTAAGCAATTTGTATCCATGGCGTTTATAATTTTCTTATGAACGAAAGTAAAAAATTGTCTGGTCAGTATAAATTCATATTCAATAATGCTGTTCATTTAAAATTACCAAGCCTTCAGCTAAATTAAATTTAAACAAATTATCTGACTAAATGCAGGAATCTAAATAATTCTCTCCATGAACAGTGATACAATCTTAATAATACATGTATTGCTTATAACTGTAGCAAAACACTTTCTCTGAAGGTTAACTTCAATTTCATCAAAAACATCTCTCACAAGTTGTTCTCTTAAATTAAAACAAGCAAAAACTCAACAACTCTACATCAATGACAATAGAAAGTCCCTTTTAAAAAAAATACCAAGCATGCTGTAGTAATATTAGAATATGGGACATATTACATAGGTATTTAAGCATTTGTAGGATTTGAATCTAGAGTATAACATTGTTGGGTTGATGTTTAGACGAGCTGTATATATATATATATATATACAGCCCAGTCCAAAGGAATCTATGGAATCATAAAACTAATTTTTACGTGGCAAATATTGGAATAATATTTTAGCGCCATCCTGTCAAATTGATATTTTGGTATGGCTTTGTGGTTGACCTGTACCAAAGCAATCGGCTAAATTAGTAACCCAGG